>CM031234.1:244379687-244479687 GCA_018340775.1 Taxus wallichiana var. yunnanensis | reverse complement strand
AAATATAGTGGAGATTTAAGGCTTGCCCTCATGGCTTGCATTTGAACAATCAAATGCCTTTTCTATCTCATTTACAAGAAAAACCCTTGGTGCCCGTAAACAATTGACCAAAACAATGTTGTTTGAGATCCTTGAAAAGGGGGGAAATTTTGATAGAGCACAATGGGTTTTGGTTCATGTCATTATAAACAAGGTCATCGTGTACGATTTCTTCTACCTTATATGCCCTCTTCTCATGGATGGCAAGGAATGTATAAAAAGATGTGAGAAATGATGAATATGTTGGGTTTTGCTCCAAATCTAACAAAGACGTAACAAAACGTGATTGTAAGTACACATTGGGCCTTGTATTGTAGGATGTTATAGTTGATCTAAAGAATTTTACTATTTATTATGAAGTCAAATCCATCATGGGAATAGCGATCAAAGATTTGCATATTTCGGCAATCAATGAGGGAACCCAAGAAATCATTAGCCAAGTTGTCGACCAACAATTTCTTGTCACACTCTCGATAAAAAAAGAGTCCTTTCGTGGTGACAAACTACTCAAATGTGTCATTTTCGATCTAGAGAAATCCAGAGAAATCCAGAAAATTTTCTTGCAACTTGGCTTTATAATATAGCTTGTTGTATTTCTATAAACAAAAAATGACTTTTGTTGCTTTTGGCCTTCCTATTTCTATTTAGTTTTCCCTTCTCTTCTTTGTTACTCTACCATTGTTTCATAATTGCAAGGTTTCCATGATGTATCAAGCTATTTAATTTGACCTCCCATACATGTAAACATTCATTTCACTTTGCTAATGTAAATTAAACCCCGTAATTTGTAATCTTTCATTCGCCATATAATATGTTATTATATCACCCTTCAAAGAAATTTTACCATGTGTTGCTTTGTTGTTTGTTTTTGCATGTTCTCCTATCTTTTACAATAGGTTTATGATACTAAAAATTACTTCCTATCACATATCAAAAAAGTACATAATCAAATGCATTTACAAAAATAAGTATTTTATACCAACTGTTTTGTAGTTGTTGGGTTTCATGTGTTCATTAACATTGCTTCATTGTTCATTTACAATGTTAATAAAACCCTTTATTGTCGCAAGCCTATAATTGCAAATGTTTATTTCTAAAGAGAGAGACTGATGGCATCAATATTACACACAACATAGAAACTATATAAGGGAGAGCCAACATCATCACCGCCATGCCCAAAATGATATCATCAATACATGTAGATGTGAAAGAACCCAATGCCTTAACATGCAATTACCACAATTTTTTTGAAACCCATCATCAACACCAACAATACACCAAGCTATTCCACAAACACATTCTTTGACCAACCATCTCATTTGTACAAATCTTGCACCTAGTCCTTCAATAGGAATTTCCATGATCCCCCTCCTTCTAGCCATCCATCACCAACAATACAACAAGTTATTCCACGACACACTCTTTGACCACCCATCTCGTTTGTACGAGATCTTGCACATATTCCTTCAACGAGCATTGCCTCTATCCTCCTCCTTCTAGCCATCAATCGGCTCTATGGGTCCCATATCTATTCCAACATTGCTCCTTTCCCACCTAGTATGGGTATTACAGTGCACATAAATGCTTCTTGAAATGATAGACCAATTGCCCCCAAGTGTATATATGTTCTATATTTATGGAGAATCACCCCGATATGAAAATTACAATATCTAATGACCTGCATAGATGCATTGTTGAAGGATCTTTCTATCATATCTCCGAGGGGATAACATGGATCCCAAAGCTCATCGGCCCAATTCTTTGAGTTCTCTTACCCAAGTTGAGGAAATGATTATAGCAAGTGTAACTCCAATTTTGCAAGTTTATATGCACGAGGACACTATAAATATAGTGGCCATACCATCAAATTCCACCAAGACATAAGCACAATTTTCAAATACCTTGTCAAATTGATCGAGTTGGATATCGCATTGGTAAGAAAGCAAAGTGTTGAAAACAAAATGTAGGACTTTTATGTCGTAGATTACATGTCCCGAAAGCATTGAAATAAAAAATGGCATATGATGCCTACTACAAAGATGTGCTCCTTAATCAAAGTGTGTTGTCTACCTTTCCTCTTGAACCCACAAACGTTGCTTCCTTGTCATGTGATTATTTAGAGCCATCAAATCATATGTGGTCGTACACTATGTCTTTGCCAAATATTGGATTGTCTCCTATCATTGAATACTACACGTAAGGATTGTTTGATATGGCATTTCCTACACTTTTCGCCACTTAGGAGGTTATGTTCAAACAAGCTTGCATTAAAGAGAATAACATGCACAAATATGCCCTTCATTTGATGTGTTATCGTGATGATAGATTCAATAATCATCTAAGATTCAAGTATTTCTTGTTGAATCTTAATACTTGAATTTTATGATGTGGTATCCTAGCCAAGCAACCACTACTTTTTTGTTTAGAAAAATATTGAAGATGTTTTTCCTACAACTATTGTAAATCTTTGTGAACAACTTCAAGACTTTCCAAATGAGAAGTTTGCATAAACACTTTTGCGGTTTGGATCTAGCCTAAGTGATAGATGGTCCTATTGGAGCGAAGCCACGAGAGAATTGTCATATGATGGTGCAAATAAGTTCTCCCACTCCATTCTTCACGCTTAGTGTCACAGACACAAAATGCCCCAACTTGTACAATGCAATATCTAGCAATGCCCCTACAAGCGGTTGTGAAGCCTTACATTGGAGAATTCACAATATTATCACAAATCCACATCGTGCATCTCTCTACAAGCATCATAGATTCAGAGCCTTCGAGGAAGAAATTTTGGAAAAATATTTTCAAACAAAAGACTTGGTATTGGTACAACTTATGTATATCCCTACGTTTTCTCTATTGGTTTCCACATGCAACCTCATATGACATTTTTTGCTTTCAAGAATGAATGGCAACATAGAGGTTCATCGCATATCCATGGTTTCATGTGGTTAGAAAATGCACCCAACATTGATGCACTAGACTAAGAGAATCAAACTTTTATTGACAAAGCAAAAGATTGCTTTGACAAATTATATTTCGACTTGGAACCTACGAGATAGCACCCATAGAAACTAGCTTGTGCACCGTTTCGTATTAGATGGTCCTTGTTTATTGAGACTGACAAAAATTTACAAACTAATCCAATATTTGACTAAGAAGAACTCTTGAATCGTGTACAAAGGCACACTAGATGCGGCAAACAAACGTGCATGAGAAAGAAAGGTGCATCCCTTTAGTGTCTCTACAATTTCCCTTGGGATTTAAATATCGGCCATTCCATGCTTGTTAATGAGGATGTGAAGAAAAAATGCATTTCCTCGTAATGATGATAGGTTGAATGTACATTACTTGAAAATGCTTTACATATGGAGAGCAAATCTATTTGGCCTTATTTTTTGAGTATATTGCAAAGTATACACCCAAAGAAGAGCGACGATCATAGAGCTATCATCATATGTTACCAATTATCTCATAATATACCAAGGTGCACTGATCCACTTACTGCAATGATGTTTGAAAAGTTTTTAATTGATAGTGTTGTTGAGCATGGCATTGGGGCCCAAGAAGCTTGCCACATGTTACAAACCCCGGTCCCTTTGTTTAATGGACCTAGTCATTTATTTCATTGAATCTTAACAAAGAAGTCTTGCATCACGTCTTCCAAACTACGGTTGAACCTTCTAACTTCCTTGATGCCTAAATGAAGCATCCTTCATCACTAGAATCTTGACATTCCCAAAAAAAAATCCATGGCATTTGGCGGAAGATCAATTATTCTTGTCGGTGATCTCGAATGCTTGCCCCATGTGAAGGACATACCAATGTATGCAAGAACATCATACATCTCAACCCTCTAGCGTAGCTTTACCTATTTTGTCACTTTGGACACAAGTTCACGACAAAAGTTCAAACCCACACAAGGGTCTTTTTCATAACCTCCTTCTCGGTGTTAGAAATGTTGAAACGAAAATTAAAGGTTGGGAACTCATGTCTTGAACTGATGCATCATTGTCTACGAAGGAAAAAAATCATCTTCAACATTTGTTTACAACAAATGAATTAGTTTACCTACATAACCATAAGTTGAAGTCATTGAAAATGCCAATCGTGCATATCAATGCAAAGTGTGCACAAGACATATTGAATTGACAAAACATAATGATATACAATTGGAGGACGAAGTGCTTTTATGTAAAGGACAATAAGTAATGTTTACTTTGCTAATTTGAGGGTTGAATGGTGCACTCGAGCCAATTTCAATCAATTGTTTATACAAAAATAAAAGCCATTGTTTTTGGTTGTTCCTTTTTAGAAGCACAACTCTCCAACATGGGATGCAAATAACTCACACCATCTCACCGATTACCCGTGGAAGCCGCAAGCAACTTCCCCTACAAAGATCTTGGGCTCGACAATATATATATCACAAAGACTAGCCTTGCAAAAGGTGCCGGTTGAAATTGGTAGTGTTGATCAACAAGGACTTGCCTTCACAACACTCTCCGAGTACACACCCTCCAGTGTTCTTTGTATCTCTTCAACTTTCTCATTCCAAAAGTACGCAACGATGCAAAACAATGCGTATTTACAAACAAGAAAGAAAGAAGCGAGCAAAATGCTTTCACTCAACATACCTCCTTTATAGCGTACAGTCACTTCTTCATATATTTGGTAAGAGTTACACTCATTTCTTTTCCTAATTTTAGCTTTCCAGAGTTCATATACTCGTAGTTCTCTACTTCAACCCTTTGTTCCATACATAATTTCACTATGATTCTTCTCTTCTTGCTTAAAGTTGACACTTTTCTCCAATAGGCGTGTCTATTGCGACCTTTGGTTGCGATTGCTAGTTTTTAACCACGTTGGTATACAAAGAAAAAGTTAAAGATACCCATCGGGCAATACATAAGCAGTCTCAACTCTCACAACGATAAGAAATAGTCAAAAAAAATGACCTTTTCAAAATTTGACATTGTCATAAAATAAACATACCTATTAGTAGGTTGTGTATGTGTCATCTGCAAAGTTCAAACAACTTATAACATCCACAAAGAACCTTTTCATTCGTGGCTCTCTCCTAAAGGACTGCTTATTTTATGAACTTTAGACGCCCAATCATACAGGAAAGTCTGTTACAGAGTGCAACTCAATTTTTGGAATTTTTGCATAATATCAACATTATTTTCAATTTTATTTGTTTAATATGCTTCACATGTATAAAACAAGTAATCTTTTAACTGAAGATAGATCCAGTTATAAACATTTCGTCTCTTACCAAATCTGCCATGAAAATTGGACACTTCATCATCTAAAGAACATTCACCCACAAAGATTTGCCTTCAAAATATAACTTAGAACTTTACAAGTAAGAAACAATGATGTTTTCAACTTGGAAGATATTTTCAATTCAAATTTATCAATATATATCACATAATGATACATTTCCAGAATAAGATCAATACACTAAGGCACAGGCATAATCTAAATGGGGACTGAATAGAATGATACATACATTACTCTTAAGAAATTTTGGCAATGTCAGTAACCAAGGATGACAAAAGAATCACCTCTGAAACGATACAAGTGTAGCCCATTGAAATTTCTGGATGCACTAAGTCGGCAACTTTATGAAATTTCAGGTCTGGTCAGATATTTGCTTCCGACTGTTAGAGGACTAACTTAAATGAAAATGGGATGAAGAACCAATGCTTTCTTTAAGGATAGAAAAAACCCAAACAGCACCATGTCTGCAGAGGAAATAATCAGGATCCTTTCAAGATACCATCTCTGAAGAGAAGAAACATTCAAGATTTATTTGTGGATGGCTTTTGCAGCATTAATGAGAGCACTGAGCAGGATGTTTCTGTGAGATCCAAACTTGGTTGAAAATGTAGAACAGGTAGAAGATAACTGGGAATGCTGCAAAAACTGAATAGATTGATGCACTCAAACAGCTATTATAAGTGCTCTAGAAATTCGTACTGCAGACTACATAAGGTAAAGGTAAATTTAATCGATTAAAAACGGAGAGATTTATAATAAGTGAAAACCAAGTGCATTAGTCACCAGAAGAAAATCTATCAAGAGAGTATACATTGAAGTTGAAGATACCCCCAAAATGAGAACTGTATCACCCACTCCAAACGAAACTTGGGATTTGCAAAATGTTGTTTTGCTGTCCATAATAAACATTTGCACAAACTTTCTCTAGGTCAAAGATATTGCCTCTGGGAACTTATATGTGGAGAGAATGGTGGTGCAATTGCTGGAGCATCGGCGACAAATGGATGCTGCAGCAACTCTGATACATTTGCCCTCTCCTCTGGATTCACTTTAAGGCACTTTCTGAGGAAGTTCTTTGCTTCAAGACTCAAATGTTCTGGAATGGGGGCAATTCCCCGACCCAACTTGAAGAAAAAGCTAAACTGAAAGAAAAAAGCAGTCTTATTAGAATGCAAATCTTCAGAATAATTCTTTGAACTGAAAACTTGTTACAGTATCCTTCCAACAATTAGACTGGTAATGCAATGACAAGATAATATGATAAAAGCCAAGGCGTCCCATTGTTAGACAGAACCATCCACAGAAGAGAAGATCTGACAGTGTTTATACAACAAATGTTTTTGACGCCTCTGTCACTGTCAAAAGTGCTAAAACAGCTAGCAACAGAGTAGTGGAGAATCTCAAAGAATTGATTGGAAAAACTGACATCGGCTTGGATGGGGACATTTTCAATAAATTATTATACATTCTGATTGCCCCAATGAATTTTTATCTTTCTAGGATTTGAATAGAAGTAAGTTAACTACAGATGGATAGGTCGTATTTCAACAATTTATTATACATTTTAATTGCCCCAATGAATTTTTATCCTTCTAGAATTTGAACAGAAGCAACTACAGATGGCAGGTGATGGGGTGCCTAGGATAAGTTTGACAATTCAAAACTGAAAACACCAGAATCATTCTTATGTTCTACCCACACAACCACACGTCTTGCTTTTTAAGGAGACTACACAACAGAAAGCTCAAATATCATTTAAACGTCAAAAATACTTTTGGAGCAATTCAGAAACTTAGATGCAAGCTCACCCCTTCCAAATCACTCCATGGAGGCTTTCCGTTTGCCATCTCGATAATAGTGCACCCTAGACTCCAGATGTCAACTGCTAGACCATATTTCCGGTTTTCTATTGACGACTTCATCATCTGCCATTCAAAATGAAGAACAAGAATAATCAATTATCAGGAAAAACCAAACACAAGAAATTTGAAAATGTTGATGCACACTAAAACTGGGGATGAATCAAATTCAAGAAAACCAAGTGCACATGACAGAGGTGATAAAGGACCAAACTAAAGCTTGGAGTCATGAAAACTACAGATTATATCATATTTCAGCCCACAGTCAATGACTCGTAACAGGAATCTCAATAAAATTCGAGATTGCATGAGAAGCTTTATGGAAATGAGTTGATTTGACCAAATGCAGGTATTGTGCACAGCAGCATTTATTTCAAATAAAGCAAGTTGTAAGCTAAAACAAGATTCTTTTATGGTTTTATAACAATCCAAACCATAGTAGCATAACATGATGATATGCACATCATCGCTTTGAGTATGCTAAAATTTGAAAGTCAATTTCTGTGGTGTTTATGAAACTAACACAGCTAGAATCACAAAGGAAGATTCAAATAGCAAGCAAAGGGCAAAATGAAGTGTATGATCAAAATAAAAATAAAATGTTTTGAGGCCAGACCACATTGCATCCATTCAAAGGGCAGCTGACCCGGAGAAAAACTAAAAGGTCTAACAAAACTAAAAACAACCTTATTACATAATCATATTACCAAAGCCAGCCCTTATTGGGTACCCAAACAAAATAGAGGAATAATTCCATAATAACTGCTATAATGCAAAAGCTTATTCTGATTGAGGACTGGCAACGTTAAACTGAACTCTTATCTAACAATAAGCTTATGTTAGACCGCGTATGGGAAAAACAAAGACAGGCTACTGTGTAAAACAAAAAATTGACAAATAATTAGAGGTACAAGAGTTTATGAAAGTTAAAAAAAGAGAAAAAAATGTCAAAAACCCATGGAAACGTTTGGAGAGCATGCTTAAGATTGATCACAGAAGTCAGGAATGAAAGTAGTACTCATAAGCAAGCATTCATAGAGAGAACATTGTGAAGAATATTTTGGAGAAAACTGCTTTATGAAGATGTTGATAAACTGTGTCCAAATAAAGAAGCATTTCCACGTATTAAAAACACATTAGAAGCAGTATGAGGTGAAACAATTGGGATCATATATGTCTTATAAGAATTGAGTGAAAAACAGCATACACACAAATATAAACTTTAAAGAGAGAATGGTTGGAGGCTAACTTAGCCAAACTGACCATACATTCTTCCTTAAACCCAAAGACGGTACATGGTACAGGCTATGTCACAAGGTTCTCCAAATTTTATTGAAAAAGTTCGAATTTCGCTAAACTTTATTCTCGTCAAACATGAACTCGAACTTTATCCATTATTTTTACATGGGAAGTTTTTGACACGATTTTGCATTATTTTACAAATGTATGTATATATACCTATATCGACTGAAAGTAGCAGACAGAAAACTCTCTCCACTATCCCTCTGACATATTTATGCATTTTTTCAAAAAAAAAAAGATAGAAAAAAATTGTTCGAACTTAAAGACATTTTTTTCCTCGAACTTTATCCCTTGGCAAACTTAAACCAAACTTTATTCACATTGAACATGAACACAAACTCGAACCTTGTGACTTAGGGTACAGGTGTTGATAGTGTCCCATTTCCCCATACATGAGTGAAAAGTGTCCATGCGTTAAAGTGGAAACAGAACATAATCCTCAACTACTAAATACGTTATAATACATTAAATATAACCTTTAATAAAGTAAAAATTAACGTCTAGCCATCCCCTTTAATGTTTACTTCATTTATCTGGGCACCAAGGCCGTACCTGAATAAGGCTCAAACTTATCTCGTCCAAGAGGTTTGTGCAAATGACTGCTAACTTTCATTGGTAGACCTGTAAATGAAATCAATCTCTCCATTTCAGACATGTTTCCCAATAAAGTGATGTTGCTCACAGGATTCTTGAAGATACAACCTTTAATAAAGTAAAAAATTAAGGTCTAGCCGTCCCCTTTAATGTTTACTTCATTTATCTTGGCACCAAGGCCGTACCTGAATAAGGCTCAAACTTATCTCGTCCAAGAGGTTTGTGCTAATGACTGCTAACTTTCATTGGTAGACCTGAAAATGAAATCAATATCTCCATTTCAGACATGTTCCCCAATAAAGTGATGTTGCTCACAGGATTCTTGAATATCTTCAACACACTGATAGTTAAAGTACATCTTCCTATGCTCTGTCTTATGAAGACCTGGATTTCCAAAGAATCCATCACAACCAGATAGCCACTTCTATCACTAATTCCTTTTCCAGCTACAACATTCCATAGTTTTCCCTTGGAGTTCTTGTTGTTCCCATTGACAAGAATGGGACCTTTCATATGACAGTTAATGCTTGGGCAACTCGTAGCATGGAACCATGCATTTTCATCCTCTTGTGGTATCATGTCCCCAGTTAACCTCCTCACAAATATGGAAGTTAACAACTTAACATCAATTTATTCTTAATCCATGTCTTACTAGTCACATCTGTGATGTGTCATACATACTACATAAAGCTTCTATCTATAAAACATCTCGATTTTCTATGGACTTCATTCATCCCAATGGATATTATTCAACTTCCTTATGTTCCTTTTCAGCATGTCCAAGGGCTTCAACGTCTCCATGCTTGCTGATATAAATGCTGTGATCAGCAGATGTGCGCTTGTCTTATAGTGCTTGGAGATGTAACTTTTGGCATACGAGTACTAGGTATCAGTTTAGGAGAACCGATGGACCTTGGATAGCGCCCAGAACTGATGTTGCGTAAAGGGGAAGAATTGCCTTTTAAGATATTACTTATATTCTATTTATAACAGAAAGGAAGTGGGTCTTATATTCCATACATATAACACATAATACAGGATTTCCCAGTGTTACGCGGAGATGCATCCCCTAAATTTTGGTGACATCCCAAACATTTCAGGGACTATGGGACTTCGTGGGGACATCCCCTATTTTTTTTTAATCTTTCAAAAGTATTCTGATGTTTTTACTTTTAAAAAGCTATAATTTTCACAAAAAAACATTGAATTATAATCTTGAAAGTACCTAAAATACATTATAAATTTCATTGAATAAAGTTAAAATATTTAAATATTAATTGTTTCATATTATTTTAATAGCTGTCTCCAAAATTTGGAATTTTTTGGCCATCCCAGAAACCCCATCTCCTTATCCCCGTGTCCCCAAGTTTTAGGTAACTCTGGGATTTCCTACTCTAATTTCTCAATTATTAATTATATATATCCATAACATTCCACCATACTCTATCTTTTAACTCCTCACATATATCTCTCAATACTTCTCAATAGACACTGCTTTCCCTAATAACTCATTGTGTGCACATATTGCATGTCCTAATGTGGTATATGTACCACTTACATACATTACAATATCAAAGGACATGTCCACTCTTCAAACAGGTGTGTAGGATGTGCCGCAAAGCATCGTGCGATGTCACACAGGTAAGGGAGGGAACTACTTTGTTCTCTCCATCCATCACAATTGTCGATGCCGCAGCATGTTTGGAGCCTCCACAATGTACAAGAATGTCTATACCAACCTGATAAAGAATCCTCCCAACATTAACATCCACTTTTCAATCAGCTCTTAGTTGCAGATGACGCCTTTTGTCTTTAATGCAAACACTATCGCTCATTAGGATCTCAACTTGAGGTAATAAGACCTTTCAACATCAATACTTTCCTTGACCAAGAATACGATTTCCCAGCTTTTTATATACTTGTAATAAACACCCATAATAAGCTAATTAGTCAGTTCGTTTTGGGGTATGAGTAAGAAGAATTTGATACGTCTATATGGAGATTTTTGGCGCCGGATACGTTTTGGGTATGGATACAGGTACGAAGAATCTGATACATCAGTATGGTATTTTTGGTCCCGGATATGTTTGTGGATACGGCATACAAATATAGCCAAATAGGCAAAAATTAACAACATATTATGCATAAAACAAACAAAAAAATGAAAATAAATTACCCCAAAACATATTGATGATTCAGCAATGCCAAATGTCATGATATTCAGTGGTCAAACTTAAATTAGTCTTAGAACAAGTACATAGTGCAAATCTTACAATGAATACACAAAAATCAAGACAAATCAGCACATCCATTATAATCATTCAATTAGCTTTTAGGGTTTCCCTAAACTATATAATTTTTATTGTTTTTAAAGTCTACAGTTGACTTTTTACCTAGGTTGCCAGGTGTGACTTTACAGGCAGGGGTACAGGTACGGGATGTACCAGGGATGGGTATGTGCCCTGTATGTCAGGGAAATGCGCAGGGTACACATTTTAGTACCTGGGTATGTCAAGGAAAGTTGGGTATGTCCATCAATGTACCCCGGGTATTGAAACGCATACTCTGGAGTCTGCACGTTTCAGCGCTTACCCACAAGTTTTTGGCATAAAAATGTCTTTCCTTTTTTGGTCAAAATAAAGTCAAAAACGACTTTTCAAACATAAAAAAGTAAACCGCATGATGGTTCTAATGATGTGTTTTGCTGACTACACTGGAGAGCATTATGATTATGAAAATAATGAATATGCTGATTTGTCTTGATTTTTGCACAATGTACTTATTCGAAGTTCAACCAATGAATATCATCATGTTTGGCATTTAATTATCATTACGTTTTACGGTTATTTATAGCTTACTTTGTTTACTCAATCCATATTATATGGTTAATTTGCTTATTTAGCTATATTTTTATATTTTTAATATTATATATATTTTGTATGGCTGTACCCAAGCCCCCAAAAATATTGCAGCACCAGCGTACCAGGTTCCCGTCCCCGTACCTGTATTGGCTACCTAGCTTTTTTAAATTAGAAATCCAAAATAAAACATTTTTGAGGCCAGATTCACCCTAGATTGGACTAATCCAGTGCCAAATCATCCCCATATCTGTACTTGCAATGAATCGTATCCCTATATAGGAAAATCCGGTATTGTAGATAATAAGTTATAACCCTTTTCTTCAAAAGCGTACTTCATTTTCAAAGCAGACTACCTATCCATGCTTATCAAAAGATACATCTTCAATGTTCCAATTGCTCGTTTGTCAATGCCACTAATCTTTATATTGGTCAGACCTAATTGGTTATCGACACCATGCTTGCTAGATCTCTCCTGTTGCTGAGAACGTTGGAAGGGGTGCAACAACTCAGATTAGCTTTTGTCTGCAATTTAAAAACAACAAAAAGTGGTCTGTCAATAGTCAATGTAGCTACTGTAAACAATGTTTTGCTTTGCACTTTTCAAGTGCATATGACCTTGCAATCTTGCACCCATGTACTTGAGAGAGATTCTGAGTACACCTTTCCATTGGCCAAATGAAACTCTTTATCATTATTATCAGCCCTAGGTCATTATGGGAGAATGTATGTGAATGAAACAATGGACTTCCTCATGAACATGAGCAAGCTCGTTACCAGTGATTGGAGCTGCAACATCTACCACTGATTGGAGCTACATGGCACTGCTGCACTCCATATTATTTTATCAAGTTATAAACTACTGTATTTATCTCAGATTCTCAAGAATAAGACATGATTGAATCCACTTGTTCTGATAAGTCGTCTTGTTATGAATCATTTCTGGATACATTAATCTAATTATCTAATTACATGCATTTCCCAAATCTCTATATAGCTACAGTTCTTATTGTTCAGTTTATCATCTGTGCATCTCATATATACATTATTGTAATTATCTAATTACACACAGTTACCAATTCTCTATGTAGCTATTGTTCTTATTGCTTGGTTTATCAACCGTGCATGCCATATATGTACAGTCCTCATGGGTTGCCTTTAACGCAATGTTGCATAAGCTTGGACCACATTCTTAAGATATGTAAGCATAGTCAGGCAAAAATGTTCCCCTTTTTGTTACACCAGAACCCCATCACATGTCCATTGGAGTTATGGCAAGCCGTATTGCAATGAGGGGATTTGAAACTGAGTCATACTCTCACGAGGGTCCCCCTTTCCATTACACCACAATCCCTTGGACAACTCATCATTTGAATGTTGAACGCATTCCTCGATTGGTTATTTTATCCAAGACCATAATAAAGACATGCCCAGAAAATATTTCAAGTCTAGAACGAAGAATGTTATTTACTTTTGAGTGACAAATAGCAGTGACTAACATAGTTAATATTCTCTGGAACAATGCATGGCAATTAGTTTGCCCAAGTTTGCAGAGAGAAAATGTACAATAATGACTTAAACCATCTTGATACAGGAAGCAGGTGCAAGAATTGAAACAAAAGTTAATGCCACATATGTGCAATTCCAGGTATACAGAAACTTCCTAAAATCCAAAATATCTGGTTGATTTAGCTTTTTTCTTGGGTTGATTGATTTAGCCTTTCTTTAAGCACTTAATATAATTTGAAGGTCATGGTTGTATACTTGAATTAGAATCAATTACGTTCAGAATATCCTTATCAAACAGTATACTTGAAATCTACATTTCATTTCTTCTCTTTGGGCATCTTAAGTTTATATGCTATATTATTTTCTGCCCATAAATCAAGGCAACAAATGCTTCTACAAGTTAGAGATTAGGGTCCTAGCACACCTCTGGAGCCATGTATAGTGGTGTGCCCTTGCATGAATCTGCCAGAGATAGACTCATCTGCAAGAAGTTCAACAAAATCGTATTTAGAAATGATGCTGCTTTAGGATTCCCACCAAACATCCTTTTGGTACTTTTATCTAAATATTTGAATGCAACCTAAAAACTGTTAAATAAGCAAACAGAACAAATTTACAATTGTCAAATCAATAATCTGCATTTTATTGAACAGTATTATGAATTTGAAGTGAATGCAAACTTTGTACGTCAGAACCACTATATTATCAACTCTAAGAGGGCATATTGTCAGGTGATAGAATTTCCACCAAGCACTTAAGCGCACAGCACAACCCAAATATAATTTATACAAACATGATTTAAAGATAAATAGTTGATATTAAGAAACGTGCCAAAGAACAGCATACATAACGCAATAAATGTCCATCAGCATAATATTATAAACAGAAGGGATAATAGGTGCAACATTGAGACTAAAAATTCCATTGGCTTGATAAACCATAATTTGTACCTATCAGCATACAAAAACTAGTACCAAGTTTTCTTTTTTGAGATGGGGAGCACCAAGTCCTTGTTTCAACCGTGTTACTGGAAAGTACCAAGTATAAAAAAACTTATTTTCATTGCATGTAGCACGTTCACAGTCCCATGCAAAACACATACAATACACGTTCACATGAACATACATTATTTATTTCACATTCACTGAGATGAATGATCACGACCATCATTGTTCTTGATTAATCAGCAAAGAGTATAAGAAAAAGAGCACTACGAAAAGCAAAACTAATTTCTTAAATAATCAAACACTTATCCTTTCTTCTGGTCTACGTTACCACATTCTCCATAACCATCTCCCATACCCAAACCGAAATGGTTCTGGTACTGATTACAATTCAGATTCTCCACAGAAACAAACCCACAGCAGGGGTCAGCTGAAAGTTTAAAAACAAAATTAAACTTATAAAACAAAAGAAACAGAATTAATCTAACCTAAATCATAAATCATAATTTAAAATCCAAGATTTTTTTAATTTTTGCTTGGTTACTAGGAACATTAACCCGTGCGCCATTCCAGTTTCCTAGGCAATGCCCCAGGCCAGCCCACCTTACCTCAATGGGGGTTCAGGGCCACCAGCCCATCGAGGATCAAACCTAAGACCCAAACCTAGGAAACAGTCTGGTGCAACGAACTAATCTATGATACTTTAAATTATGTGGTGTTATGTTAATTTTTGTTTATTTTGTTGCTGAATACCACACCACCTGGCATCATTAACCTAGCTTGAGCTTCCATACCTAAGAAAAGTGTTAATTATAGAAATGATTAGCTTAACCTCAGTTGTTGCTAAAATGACGATTATTAATTTATTATGAAAGCATACATTTGACATCAAGCTAACTACCAAGGTAATGGAGAGGATATGAAATCATATGGCTTGATTCATGTGATTTCATACACATGATATTAGAGAGGATATGAAATCCTATTAAATAATGTTGTAAAATTTGCAAATATGGCTAGCATGAGATGGTCTGCCATGTTTATCACACTCCATTAATATCATTCTCACATTACATATGGTTATATGGTAATTTTCACCTAGCTAATAGCAACATTGTATTTTACCTTGGTAACATGTAAGCTAGCCAGTAAATATATTTCCGTGTTGTTACTCAAACACCCCCTAACATGGAAATGATATTTTCCAATTTTACTACCTTTATTACAAAAGCTCGAATTTTATACGAGGAAGAACTGTAATACGTATTTCCAAAATATTTAGTTTTACTTTTTACTACTTCCATCCTCTCGCACATGTGGAACAATTATCAAGTTGTCAAGTTGTCATTGCCCTCATGTATTCTCACATTAAACTTTGGTAGAATCCACTTTCACACAAATCTATGTCACTACCTCAGGTTGTCATCACGTTCGTAGTGAAGGTAAAAAGTATAGCCCTGTACCATGACCAGGAGGTCACCTAGACCAGCATTCATATCAAACAACTCTTCTAAAATCCCCGTGTGTTAAAAAGCAGTGCCTTGTAGACTACCTTTACGCTGTCAAATAAAATGAAATTTCAACTTGGATTCCCATAAACAATGTTGCCTATATCTCTTTTAAAATATTATCCCTACAGACCTTTATCTCTGCATTTTCTCTATACCATCCACTGTCTGATTATCAACAATTAACCTCTATTGATAATCAAATTTTGTCTAGCATGTGTGTGCCCTACCTTACCGTCTCCATATTCTATTTTTCCTTTCTTTTTTACACAACCCAAACCATCAATGCATCTTCTTTCCATTTCTGACGTTCTATTTGTACATGGCCAAACCATGTCCTTTGTTGTGTGTATTCATGCATTTATTGTTCTCTCACATTTCAGTCTTATGGTTAATCTTTGTCAATTTTGTTCTCCATGCTGTCGAGGGAAAAAACTTTTAGTTTAATTTTTCTAATGTAATTTTGGGAGGAAAAACATATTATATGTAGTCTCTTGATATTCAATAATTTGGAAGTTCTTTTTTTGGTGAAGATTGATTTTATAACCTCTAATCTGATGCTGAAGGAATTTTATTTGCCCTTTTAAATAATATGTCTTGCCTTCAAAAAAAAAAATTCTCTCCATAAAAAGTGCAGGACCGGCACTAATGCTTTGCAAGCTTCACTTTCAGTGATATCTTTTGATAGCTTCAATATCGGGCATCTTTTACCAACAGTGTCCCTGTTTTTATCATTAATGTATTATTTAATGTGATTTTGTATCCTGTCCAATATCAGGTGTCATTAATGCATGAGCATACTATGCATCAAGTAATAAATCTGGTTATCTCATTCTTCTGTGTTATGGCAATCTCATTAAAAATGCAAGGTACATTTAGTTTAATGCACATTGCATAACAATAAACATGCAACATTCTTTCTACCACAGATTACAGAAGTCGTCAAGCCTTATAAAGCCAGAAATATACACTCGATGTTTCAGAAGACTCTCATTTGGATACTAAGGATATCATCTTGACATGTGGTGTGCCAAACTCAAGCAG
The DNA here is from genome assembly GCA_018340775.1 of Taxus wallichiana var. yunnanensis. NCBI lineage: Eukaryota > Viridiplantae > Streptophyta > Pinopsida > Cupressales > Taxaceae > Taxus > Taxus wallichiana. Next base: position 244,462,744 of record CM031234.1, on the reverse strand, counting down.
ATGAGCGCATACCGCATACCATTTGGACGTTATGGGTGTTTTACAAGAAGTTCCATTGGCTTTAAAGGATGAAGGGGCTGAAGGATACACCTCCACTCTGGCTACATTGAGAACTGTCAGGATGCAGCTCATCCGAGTCCAAAGGAAAATCAAATGATTACTCTCCCATTTGGATAGCATTTAGTCCCTTCTCAAGAACCTTTGCAAAGGAACCGACGAGGTACTGATGAACCTGGGGATTGGTGTGGAGGTTCTGGAAAAAGAAGGCAGACTATGTGAATACCAACAAAATAAATGAAGAATTAATTCCTTTCACAAACACTGTTTGTAGTGCCCCCTGGCTTTTGTCAAATGTTTGGTTGCAAGAAATAAATTGACACCAAGTGTTTGACCAAATGATTGCACACTATGGAGATAGTGTGTCCCGATCAGTTCATTATTCACAAAATGATTATGAATGAAGTAGTTACAAACTGCAATCGGTTGATATAGAGAGCTTACATTAGGGTCTGGACATTCAGCAAAGTGTTTTTTTGTCTTTTGTTATAGTCATGTGCCATGGTTAAGTGTTGGAAGACGTGCACAAGGAAGAAATAAAGAGAAGGCAGATTGCAACTATGGAGATAGTGTGTCTTTACAACCATCTTTTAGTTAAATAACTAATGACATCCTTATAAATAAGCCTTACATTCTAATACCCCCTCTTAAGGCTTATCCTACATAAAGCAAAAACAAACATTTTAACAAAGCTAGAACCAAACAGAACTATGTAATCTTCAGAGGCTTTCACTTTGAAAGCAATGCTTTGACTAGGTAGGGCTCCATCAAGCTGCTTCATGACCTTCGTAAAGGTGTAGCTCCCAAGCTGAATTCCCAAGTTCCCGGATTCCACCTCCCGAACTCCCAAATCACAGATCTCCTGAATTATTGGACAACCATCCATATTGAGCCATCCACAAGCTCCATCAAGTTGTCTCATGACCCTCGTGAGGGTATAATTCCCAAGATCCACAGTCTCCCGAACTATCTGAGCAACCATCCATACCAAGCTTCATCTACCCTGTATCCTTTCTTGCCTTCAAAGTTTAGAGCATCTTTATATTACATATTCATCACTTGTCCTCACTACCTTCTGCATCTAGTGGGTGCTTTCTCTTTCCCGTTTACTATGCCCCACAAATTTTTATTCATAAGTTGCATTTGTATTTTTACTTTCCATGTATGAAAATTTAGACCAGAATATTTTTCTATGGGAATTTCCATTTAATAAAATAAATACAACTGCATATTACCGAAATGAGTAAATAGAGAAAAATACCAGTCCTTTGCTGCAACTGTGATGTGCATTGTTCCATTCCCTAGATATTGGAAGAATAGAACTGTCCAAACTAAAAACGTGCCCTAGTTCGTATTCACTTGAAACTCTGTTTTTCTCCTGAAAAACGCGACTGTAAATTTATGACTGCAACTGTTATTCACGACTGTATAAATTGTATGATGGTGCTCTTGATTTGTCCTTGCTCCTTGACCTCAGTTTTTTTAGCCCTCACGATTTCTTTTCAGGCCACGATTGTATTTATTTGCAATTTGCGACTATATTTCATGTCTGTTTTTGTGACTATTTCATGCTCAAAAGGACTGTATTTTCATGGTTATATTGTTCATGCCCTAGCACAAAATCTTCAGCATACTTCAGGAAGCCCACAAAAGGCACCAAGATGCCATGAAAATGAGTTGAAAATGCTGCGAAAAAACCTCAACTGTTGTGACTGTAATGTCGACTGGTATATTCCGTGACTTGTTGCAGTCCCCGAATTAGTATTATAATCGTGGCTATATGAAACTCGCGGTTTTGCAGTCTTCATCTTTCCACTTCTCTCTCCTCCTTGTGTCTCGCTCTGATACCAATGTTGGAAGACATGCACAAGGAAGAAATAAAGAGAAGGCAGATTGCACACTATGGAGATAGTGTGTCCGTCATTATATTATGAATGAAGTAGTTACAAAACGGTTGATATAGTTACAACCGGTTACAACCATCTTTTAGTTAAATAACTAATGACATGGACTGTAGTGTTTGCAGGCTGTGTATGCATTGAGTTTGTTAAAAATGCCTTAGAAACTTGAGAAAATGCTATGGCAAGTGTGAGGCCAATTTTCACAACCTTTGCTAACGTCCTCCCAATTTGTGTCAGAAATGGCATTTGGGAAAATTGTCGGCAGATGCATCAAAAAGTAATTGCAATTGGATTTTTGTGTGATGTTGTAGTTTAAAATGGCCTAATAGACATGAGTACAAAATGTGGAACCATACAGACGGCTTTTAAACTTCATTTATGGGAATGAATGGAGATTTTAGAGTCACGAACTAATCCCAAGATGCACTGAAAAGGCATAACCATCTGGGGGTACTAAGGCATATGAAATCATACAAAACACATGTGAACTGTTTGACAAAATGCCCAAATAAAATTTATTGGATGGTGTAATCATACGAGAGGCACATGAACTGTTTGATAGACACCTCAACCTATTGCCCTCTTGTGGAACACCATGGTTGTTAGCTATGCACATAATGGGCTTGTTGAAAGGGGCTTGCAGACTTAAGCAAATGCTTTCACGTGTTTAGAACCAACTCCCAAACCTTTGCCAGCATACTGCTACTTGCCCATGGCAAATAAGAGCATTGCAACAGGTATGGACAGTCACTGAAGCATGATGGAAAGCGGATTTTGTCTGGTTGTAGTTATAAATGCATTGGCCGACATGTATCCATGATGTGGAATCAAACACAAAGCATGAAAATTATCTAACAAAATGGCTGAAAGAGTTGTGGTCTCATGGAATGCAATGTTTGGTTAGTATGCACAAATTACTTTTACAAAGACACTCTCAACCTTTTGGAGTAATGGTGAACAGATGGGGCATGGCCATGCCTTGCGGAAGCTCTAAACTCCTTTATCAATGCCAAGCAAGTTGTCACATGGATCGTTGGACCTATGCAAGCGACCCTCGAGCAAGTTTTACGCTTTCTGCCCCAACCGACTCCCCTTCGTGTAAACAGGCATGGACCTATCTCTCTCTCACTTACTAGCAATGCTATTGTGCTTTCATTTCCATTACATCTGTACTAGTCGTCATTATTTAACATATGTGAGTTGAAAGAATGATTATTGGTAGATTGTCATGTCTATAAAATGTAGTAAACATTTGTTAATTAGTGAAAACGACCTTGGAAAATGATCCCTCCGGATACACAAACCACCTTGGAAACACACTTAACTCATACAACATGAAATAGGCCTCTAGTGTGGAAATTAGTTCACACGAGTGTCATAAGACGAAACCTTAGCCTCTTGAAAACAACCTTGCTAAAGTTATAAATTCAGTTTGGAATCGCCTGATATTAATTGCTTACGAGCCAAAAAAACTGCCACTTACCAACTCTAGTCTAATTATTTCTGTATTGGGGTTGGATTCCCACAATTGGTTTCTTTATAATTGTTTGGAAGGTGTTTTTCTATGCAGATTTCAGAGCCACTTGGTCTTATGGAGTGCAAGTGCAAACTTGTGATTTTCGATAATTTTCTCCAAAAAGGGTACCACCTATCAGATTCTAACTTCATCAATTTCCCTACATTCTCACCATATGCGAAAATGGGTTGGAAGCAACAAAATCCCTCTTTGGATATTTGATGATTCTTTTCGAGGTCGCTCCATGGCTATTTGAGCTACTTTGATCTATAGTGCGACTAAATCCTGTTGACTCATTTTTTCATGTTACTAAATCAATCGTGACTAAGTCTCATTGACCCAATTTTTCATGTTACAAGATCGATTTGGAATTGCCCTGCGAAATATGCCTATGGATCGAGAAATCGTGTCCCACCAACTCAAGCCCCTTCATTTTTGCATTAACAATTGCAAGCCATATTAAGTTTCACATTATCTCATTGGGAAGCATTTTTTCTACGCTAGTTTCGAGTCACTTTGACTTACAAAGTCTAAGTTGTCGAACTTTACCAATTCACTCCAAAACAATGCCTCTAAAACGAGCATCGCTTATCGAATTTTACTTCCATTAACTCCTCAGTGTTCTCAACGCATAGGACAAGAGATTAGAAGTGATTACTACGTATTTCATCTAGTTTTCGATCCGTTTTGGAGGCCATTGCATGGCCTATTTAGCTAATTTGAGTTGTAATGTAGTTAAGTCCTTGAACCCAATGTTCAACTCTACTTGATAAATTTTGCCTATTAGGATGATCTGTTGTGTTGGAAAGTGTTGTTCACTACATTATTCTTTGAACTCTGTTAGGAATTTGAATTGTGTGAAGATAATGAAATTCTCTCTCCTCTCTCTAGAACTTGTAAACATAAAGGAAATGAAAAACTAGTGTGGAAATAATACTCTCTCTCTTTTCGAAATGAGAAATGAGATTGTGTGATATCATTGTCAGGTAGCGAAGTGAGATCCATGCCAGCATTCATGTTGACACATATTACAGGCAGCAGGTGTTGCAAAGAAAGCAAAAATGTTCGGCATTATTCAAAGATTGTATTGCAATTAGTTTTTCTAAAAATTGTATAATTCATTTGAACAAAAAAATGTGAAGTTTGATTTAGTAATGTAATCAAAATGCAAGTGGATGGCCTTGCTTTAAGAAAAAGTTGGTTAATTGTCAAGGCACATGACAACAATAGTGAACATTATCAACATTTTATCTTGATTCACTAAGTTGTTCGTGTGATATATCGCAAAGTAGAAAATGTTGATTTGGATCATGATTGAAGGTCTACTTGAACTTTATCTTCACTTGTTATAAATCACTTGTTGAGACAACTCCAGAAACTATGTGAATAGTGAAAGTATGTTGGTTTTACCTCTCTAGTTGTATTTATTCCACGCCTAGTCTTAGGCATGAAATATACATTGATCTAAACACTCTTGATAATTAATGACTTGATGCAAAACTACCCTCGTGAAACTCAAGGCTCACGAGATGTAACTTATCACAAACCTATCTCTTGATGAGTGTAATCCTCTACTCAACCTATGTAACTAATGTGTTGAGCACATCTCAAACTATGTGTTGATCTAACGAGTCCCTTGCTTGGGCTTTGTCCCTCTTGAACTTCTTGTTAAGCATTTTAACTCAATGTGAATGACAAACCTTACCCACTCGAACCAAATGAATCTATTACCTTAGGAACTAGACAATCATTGTTATGAAGTGACTTTAGTTCGGAAAACACGCATGCGGTGAAATTGAATGCAATATTGTAGCTTTTGGAACTAAAATGGTTTTCTAGTATTACCATGTTACTCATCCTTATTGAACTATAGTAGGGTAGCGAGATCCCGCATTAGAAAGAGTGGTCATCTTCTTTCCCCTTGTATATTGTTTTATACCATAAGATGGGACTCGATCTCCACACAATGAATCCTACATCCTAATTTAACTTAAATAACATAATATGATGTCGTTCTATCTGTGTGACCTTGTGGAAGGGGTCATATCCATACGATCCTTCACTTGCGTCTAGGCCCATTAGGCCTCAACCTTGGTTGTCGTCCTTTCATAAACCACATGTAATTAAGTTGGAACTCGGCATGTTTTGTAGTTGTGCCTTGAAACCGAGGCGAGAAGACCTCCTTGTGAACCTTGTGTAAAAATATAGCTGATTATATAACAAACGTTTTTGGTGCCATTTGTAAATTGTAATTTAAAATGCTCCCTCTTTAAAGTTATTGGTAAAACCTTTGGTTTCCTTAAATAAAATAAAAGCGAGGGTTCCTTGAAGAAACACACTAACCAGGGAATTGAATTTCGTAACTTAAATGTGAGTGTTTTATGCCTCTTTATGTATTTTAAATGTTCTACAAAACAAATTATTAAAAAGAAAAAATGTAATAGGTGTGTAAACCAAATCGTAGTCTGTGTAAATTGTGGATAAAGTATTTCCTTTTCTCTCTCTTAATTGGCCTAACTAATGTTTTTCAAATCACTCCTTCAAGCAAATGTTGAATTTAAATGAGTATTGTGAAACTTGCATGCAAGAGTGAATATATGTGTGGAGGTGAGATTACATCATTGTTTAGTGGAGGGAAAAGGGGTTGTTGGTTGAAGGGAGGAACAAGGATTTGTGTGTTGTTACATTGGAGGAACCAAGGGAATTCGTGGCTAGTCTTAGTGGAGTGAAAAGGGGTGGTTTAAATGGAGGGAAAAGGGTATGTTGTTTGTTGTCTGTTTCACTTGGAGGAACCAAAGGCTAGCCATGATTCCTTTGTGGAGGGAAAAGGGGTAGTACATATGATGGTCTCTCCCTTTGCAAGCCTTATTGGTAGGCTTGGTAATATGTGTTATTTTTACGTTAGTGTAATGTCTTTCTCTTCTCTCTTGTTCCAAGTAAAATTTAAATCATTGCATAAGTGGATTTCTGATTGCGTAAGCATTTCAAGCTTCGTTGTGTCGTAGTAAGTGATCCTAAGTGCTTAAAAAAAAATTAAAAAAACTGGTTTTAGCTTGTGTTTTTGGTATTAAGAAGTGTGCATTACACTGTTTACAGATTTGGGTACTAAGAATGTTATCTTGGCTTGTGGTCTGGCCAATCTCAAGCAGATGGGTGCATACCATTTAGAGGTTATGGGTGTTTTCCAAGCAGTTCTGGTGGCTTTAAAGGATGAAGAAGCTGGAAGATACACCTCCACTCTGGCAATATTGACCACCTGTTGTGATGCTGCTCATCAGATTCCAAAGGAAGATCGAATCAATACTGTCCCATTTGGGAAGCATTTAGTGATAGTCCCTCCTCGAGGACCTTTGCAAAGGAGCGAATGAGGCACCAATGAACCTGGGGATTGGTGTGGAGGTTCTGGAAAATAAGGCAAATTATGTGAATATTGACAAAAAAACAAAAAATTCATGGAAGTTCTAGATACCAAGTAGAATGCAGCTAGCGAACTTAAGTAATACAATATCTCTCTCCATCTATATGTCTAGTCTGTTACAAATTATTTTTAACTGTTTCAAAGAGATTCTAAATTCCATGTCATGGTATGATTGTTGAGATTAGTTTCTATCACAAACCCTACTAGTTTGAAACATTTTGGTATGGTGGCATTCTGCTTTTCGTGGAGATACGCGAAAAGGTAGATTATCTGAATACCGAAAAAATAAATGAAGAATTTCATTCCTTTCCCAAACACTGTCCACTGAAGTGGAGACCATGGACATTTGCAGGTTCAAGGAAGTCCCAAATATGGAGTAGAATGCAGCAAGGGAGCTTGAGTAAACCAATATCTCTCTCAGTCTATATGTCCAGTTGGTTACAAATTCTTATTTACTGTATCGAAGAGATTCTAAATTTCTTTTCATGGTCTACTTGTTGGGATTTACTTCTATCACAAACCCTGCTAATTTGAAACCTTTTGGCACGTTAGTATTCCCTGGTTGAGTCTTGGACCCTTATATCGACATCCTTTGTGTTGTTGAATTTTATCATGATTTATCGAGTGGTAGTTATGCTGACATGATAATTAAAACATTATTACATAGCTCTATAAAATTGGGACAATTGGCAATATGATAACCGGATCTAGCAATCAAGTTCTTCCCGAGGGAAAAATTTTGCTCTATTTTTGCAAATATATTATAATATGAATCTATTAACTAGTATGTACCACCATTGCTTTAAAGATCAATAACTAAAGTCAAAGCACACAAATGATGAAATATAATCAGTTAATAATGCCAAAGAACTCATGTCAAAACATAAAAGATATAAAGGTTTTCAAATCAACAAACTCTGTTACAGGGATACATACACCCAGCTTGGTAGTAGGTGTTTCCGAATTGCACCCGTACCAAGTGCACAGATAAAGTTGCAGGACACACCCAGGGGCATACACGGTGCAGGCAAGCCAGATACACTGATTTCGTGTGTGTCCTGGCTCGCACACCCACAGAATCCAGCAACATTACAGTTAAAAGCACACTGAAAAAAATATATATATATATATATATAAAAAAAAAGCTAAGAAACAAAAATTTACCTATTTGACTTTTCCTAAAACAATTTAGACCCATGTATAGGTATATTTATACAGGAGGGAACTGCTTTACCCCATGGCATTGTTTTGTAGTCCAAAAGCTTTCAAATTTGTGGATCGAAGGCCTCTATTCACCATCAACAGCAGGGTTTTTACACGAATAGTATAGGTTTCTACACCATCAACTGCTGAAGTTAGACATTTTTCCAGAAGGGAGCTACTTTTTCAGTGAAGGGGATTGATGAGCTGCTGTTTTCATTGTTCAATGAGAAGAACTGTTGTTTTGGATGTACATTTGTAATCAATGATTATTTATGATAGTTGCAAATTTGGAACATTGATAATTCTGTGTATTTTGAATATTTACTATTTTGTAATTCACGGGTATATGTATACGATATTTGTAATATCAGAAAAAATACACCCAGCCCTGCTCACCCAAGTTGTGGGGGTGAGCACTGGGTACCACATACCCCCACCCTCAATAAGGAAATTCATTAATATTACAAAGGCGAACCATACACCATGTACTTAAAAATGCATAAAGGTCACCATTATACAACCAAGTAGGATTACAGACTTACAAGAGGAAAGTGAAACCCTGAGGAGGTAATAACAAGTTTCCAGATTATTATGGTTTTAAAATTTATCCTGCTACATCTTTCTGAACACTCTTTTACTATTGATATAAAGAGTCACATTTTCCATTAAATACATCACGTGTTACATGAGATCACAAACTTCCAAGCTTGGAAAACATTGCTAATCCTAGCAGAGCAAGCAGTCCTTTCATTTTGCATTACAGTATTTCAACGTTTTGAGTAGAAAACTAGGAAGGCTTAAAGATTAAAAAAACCACCAAGTTCAATAATTATACCAAACTGCAATGAACTGGACTTCATAAAAATGATCTCCAATTCATTTTAATCCGAGTTTTTCCATCTAAAAGTAGTATTCGGGTGTTTCTTACCTTATATATACCAGATTCATAATGCCTTCATGAGTGGCTGGACACCTTTTACTCAAGGCATTCCTCCCTGTGGAGATGGAATTTGTCTGAACACTTTTGTAAGTCTATAACTAGGGCAGAAAATTTGATATTGTATATCATTATTTGGTAAGACAAACAAATTAAGAAGAATAAACCATAAAACAAACAGATGCATGGGATATGATAGCGCAATGAATCAGGGATTGAAGCTCACATCCCACAAAATAAAGGATTTTATCAAATACTGTCACCTGGTTTGAATCACTATATGTAAAGTACCTCACAAGTAGACTTGGTATTCAAGATAAACATAGTTCTCCTACAGAAGGTATCAAGAGAGTTAATGCCTAAATTTTTTCTCATGAATCATCAATTTCTCTGCCCTATGGGCTTATGCTAATACATAGTTTCTATTCTCTTCAATCTTTGGAACTGTAGAATGAGAGAATAATCAATAGTTGCCCTAATGTTGGTGTGTATTAAGGTCTTTATAGGCATCGTTCTGACACCTCTGATCTTTGGGAGGTTATGCTTCTCTCTTCTTATTTCCAAAACCTCATTATGTCAACTACAAGTTGCAATGTTTATAACAGATGCGATGACTTTCCATATACCAACCATGCCTTGTGCAGCATAATGAATCAGCTTAGTCCAAATTAATTCACATCCCATTACTAGTCTCTATGGCTAGAGGATGCCAAATCTCTTGGATTTGTGCCAATAAGGTATTTGTTGATGGAATATGCTTATAGTTTTATGCCATACAAGCACAAAGCCTGCTGAGCTTTAACTTGTATTTTGCATTACTCAAAAGTTCTGAACTTCATGGAACATCGGAAGCAGATGCTCCGCCTCACACAAGATTCCTATTGTACAACACTCAAAAGAAAGCATACAGTATAACTTCTCCACACATATCTGCCAAAGATATAGGAAAAAATGTCATGCTATTTTGCATTGCTCCATGTTATCTTGTGTGAGGAACATCAGAATCAGATGCTCCCCCTCACACAAGATTCCTATTGTACAACATTCAAAAGAAAGCATGTAGTATAACTTCTCCTCACATATCTGCCCAAAATATAGGAAAAATACCATGTAAATAAACAAGCAGAAAATTACATGCAAAATAAATTGCAGGGCTCTGACCTGTTTGGCAACACCAAAGTCAGCAAGTTTAACTTGCCCATCGGGATGCACCAATATATTCGCACATTTAAGATCTCTGTTCAACAAAAAGTGAATCAGTGTTCTAGAATATATGCAGATATGAAAACTTCAAAAATTGTAGATCAAGATCTGAACAAAGTTCCAACTGTATAACTGAATGTTTACATGGTTAGAATTTACAGACAACAGAGTAAATCCGAAACCTATTAATGTCCTATTCATAAAGAAACCTAAATATTGATATTTTAGCACAAACCATTTATTACAAAATGGATAAAACAGGTCGTTTGCAAAATGTGTCCATATTCAAATAATCCCATTAAGTAGTATTCAAGTAAAAACATATGAAGAAATATAAAATAAATGAAGAAAATACAAGAATGTAGAAAACGAAATTAAGAGCAGGCCCATATGATACAATGGTGAAGAAAAAAGAAACAAAGAAATTATATTGGTATGTGCATGCATGTCAAAAAACAATGAAGGGAACCAATTAAAATCAACATGTGAAGTTGGCGAAGGCAGATCATCTATAGATCCCAATATGAAAGCTATGTCTTCTATGTCTGATCAAAACAATTTACAAAAGATATGTCTGGTATACTGTCAAGTGAGGAGTGAAAAGGGAAATGAAAAGCTCCAAACCATAGATCACAGAATCGGGACTACAGGCAGGAAAATGAAAATATTTTTAAACTATCTAAAAACTGGTAAAGCGTATAAGGTTACATTTCCAGTCCTCAATCTCTACTGACCCCAAACGTACCCATCCTCAAATTTCTGTACAGACCAGATATTTCCTTTGTCTCTCTGTGAATATGTAACCCACCTTGCGTCTTCTGAAAATACGCACAGCCTAATAATCATCAAGGTGGACACTCTCCTGGCAAAATTGAATTTCGTTTCTGGTAGGAAAACTTCCACAACTGTTAACAGGGGTAGTTTCAACATGCAATGCAAGTTGCAAGTCCTAAGTCTGTTCCTTCCACACTACTAATCCTGAAATGCGAGATCAAAGTATCAGGTCTGGAAAATGCTATTAAAGATTGTCCTGTTGTACATTTGACAGTTGCCACATCTCCCTTACTGGGCTGTACTAACATTTATTGCTAAAAGCTCTAAACTGTACTATAAGATGGCATGCAACCCAAAATATTTGACAATGCCTGATCTTAATGAAATTTGATTAGAGTCGAGAAAGCATGTGAGAATTGATTAAAAACATTAACAATAAAAGATAAAACCCTGGTAACACAATCAGAGGTTGGATAATCATTTTGAAAATGACCTAATCCCAGTGATAAACCTAAATTTAGGGTGAAGTTTTGCTCTTTGAAGGTCAAGAGTAACCCAAGTATTACTTTAGAACTGCAATCTTGAATCCCTAATAGTTATTGGAATGCATATAAGATTTTACGAGGATGATATCACAAGATTGTAAACGAAAGCAATTAAAAACTATTTGAGCAAGGTTGTCAAAGGATGCATTTGGCAAACGGTGTTGCGATTGGAAACTCTTTGTTCTCTACTTATGAAATACCCTCACAAATTTATGTTGAACAATGGACAATGCCTGATCTAGATGGAATGTGATTCAAGTGGAGAAAGGATGCGAGAATTGATTAAATAATAATAGATTAAACCCGGTAACACAATCAGAGGTTGGATAATCATTTTGAGAGTAACCCAATGCCAGCAATAAACCAAAATTTTGGGCAAATTTTCATTCATTGAAGGTCAAGAGTGACTAACAGGTATTGGTATGCATTTAAGGTTGTACAAGGATGATATCACAAGGTTGTAAACAAAAGCAATTAAAACTACTAGAGTGAGGCAGTCAAGGGTGCTACAATTGGAAACTCTTTGTTATCTACTTACAGATGAAACATCCCCACAATATTTTTGCCAAATCGATAGGAATCCAATGCTCTGGTAAAGCCCTTACATCAACAAGGACCCATCAATTTTGGCAGTACTAAACAAAAAACAAGAGATGGTCGTCCAGGAGTTTGGAGGTGACTTTTTTCTCATTGTGCAAGGCGGCATCAGATGTTCAAAACAACAAGAACTAAAGATATGTTATGTTCAAACTTCTCCTATCTGATGGATCAAGGTCCAATGCTTTTTGTAAAGTCCTAACAGTTATGAATATTCTGGCATATCTAGAGTAATTATCAAAATTGTGGACATCATATTACACTTCATGGTACTCCGATGGACATGGAATCAGACTCTTGATGACTGTCACTGACCACAAAGCAAATGATCCTTCCCAATATATTTGTTAATAGCTCATTCTCTTGATCAAAACATCTGGAGATCTGGTAGCAACCCAAAAGCCCGAGAAATGGGATTGACAAATGTGTGCAGATATGAAATTCCTTAATGCACTCAATGGATGGTCAAGGCTTTTAAATAACTGAAATTTGAAAACTTGATTCAGGCCCAACATTCAAATGCATGCCCCGGAGGGTAAGCTAAGTCGGAGGAATCTCTTCATGCATACCTTACTCTTGACCCCTGCTAATATAGCTCAGAATTTGTGTATTAAAAAATAATAAATATTCTAGAAACAGCTAAGGCATGTGTAAGGAACTAGTGGCATTTAAAATGATTGAGAAATCCTCGGAGCTATTAATGAGCATTATAAAGGAATAAGAGGATCAACAAAATGGAGAAAGTAAGAATACCTCAAAATGGCTTGAAACCTGGATTTTAGAAAGCTTGGATGAGAACATTCGAAAGGTGTATAAATTGCCTATAATCAGAGCCATCAGGGGAAAGTTACGGACTGGAAAGGAGCTGCTAGTCACCTAAGGGACCTCACAAGAACATTATTTTCACAAATGATTGTAAGTGGCAAAGATTTGCGCATTAGCATCATACATTATACATTCAAAGGCCTCCCAATATTAATGAGCCTGCTCAATAAAATGAATGCACAGCTAATTTTTTTCTTTCCTCATTTGCAGACAACTGTGAAATGGGTTAGCCTTCCTTCTTTCATCATACAGTCTGCTGCTACAAAGATCTGGTTTTCTAAAATTGCTGAAATGGGCTGAGGACGAAGATTTCCCTGAGAAGGGTGCTATTCAGTTTTTAGTTCTTTTACATGGTAGTGACTCATCCTAAGTAAGCGAGGCTACTTTTCAACATGTATAGGCAGGCGGCAGCTTACAAAATCTTGTTTTCTGCATGAATATTTTGTATAGAGTTTTGGCCCACTAAAAATAATCCTTCCACAAACACTTGAAATTATTGGGGATGAGAATACATTGATTGAGAACGGATTTGATCCATATTTTATTTCAATTATATTGCAAGAATGCCGGCATATTCAGAGGCTAAAGTCCAAATTGAGTTCCCATTTGTATACAAGGATTGTGTACATTAGTGTTAAAACATGTAACACAAATAACAACAAACAGAAGACAATTGTGCTCCAGATGCACAGTGATCCACGGTGCACAAGAAAGCGCCGCATGCATGTTCTCTGGGACACCAAAGAAAACAGAAAGGGCCAAATGCATGTTCTCTGGGATACCAAAGAAAATAGTAGCAAATGATACAAGGCTATGTTTCCAGCAGGATTTTATGTCAGTAATGTCAAATCAAGAAATCATCCTTGTTGTGGCAGAGAGCTAGTTCACATGGCCACAATGTCTTACAATGGTTGGCATACAAATGTTGTCGCACCAAGTCTCTGCCATGATGTTGATCATGATGAAAATGTGTGCGGAGTCACTTGCGATCTACTTACAAAGAAAATGAGAGTAGTAAGCAATAACTAGCACTGAACATGAAACACCAGAAGAGTGTGTTTGATGATAGTTTTTGATAGCCATCCAACAATACCTAATGGTGGTAGGATTATCTCACTTGCTAATCTAATAATGTGATATAGGCTCGGAGTTGAGCGAAAGGCATAGCTCATAAGCATGCCGGCTTCTATTTTATTCCTGGATGGTATATTGCATACAAAATACTAGTCAAAAGATTTACAAAGGCATTTAATGTTTCTAACTCCCAACTTTTACCACCATCCACCGCATTATTTCTGTCTATCCTTGACTTAATGCATGGAGCTTGCTCGCAACTAATCCTGCTTTTGACACCTAGGATTTTGACTGAAGTAGAGAATAAAACAACATATACAGCTAAGAGGGAATCTCCTCATGGCTCGTCACGGCCTAGCATGCACATGACATCTCGTCATTCACCCCTACTTAAAGCAAACTGTCTCCCATTTCTACTTGAGCATTAGAAACTTCTACAAAAATGCTGACTCAGAACCGCTTGACCTGTGTCAGCATAGTGCCTTTACAGCCAATAAAGTGAGTGGTGGTTTGCCTCTTGTGATTGTTGCAAGTTTGAACATCAAGCAAACTATCCTAGGCCAATAGTTGTTAAAAATTTGGAATGGTAGACTTGAGAAGAACTATCGAAACCTCGTCATCCAAAATGAGATGGCTCATACAACTTCAGGTGGCCTACGTTGACAACATCATGGATGAAAACCTGAGCAGGAAGACATAGGCAAAAGGCAGTACATTCAATTTTTTTAAATAATGTAAGACCTGTATCGAATGGGCCTCAACTTGTGATGTTGTTTGTTATGAAATTTATGCTTATCCAAGTGAATCCAAACACAATCACAACTTTTTCAAAATTAGGTACTTGATGCCAGTTACGAAGTGCCTTGAATTTGGCTAGAGTCTGTTGGAGAATGTCCTAAATTTTGGTGTGAAGCTTAGCCAAATTTTATTCAAAGAAAGAAGCTTTATATTGTTCCTTTTGCTGGTGGGACATAAAAGCAACCGGAATCTCATAAGCCACCAAAAGTTGGAAGTCATAAAAAAATTTAAAAGGTGAATAACCCGCAGAGACAAGGGTAGCTCAGCTGTACCTATGTTCAAAGACATACAAGTGGTAGTACCACTGTTTAATCTATTGATCAGAAATGCAGAGACTATGGACTAAGGTGCAATTAACACCCTCATTCTGGCCATCGGTCTGCAGATGAAATGGAGAAATGCCACTAAAAATCCAGAAGTTTCCACAATGAACACCAAAACTGACTTAAGAAGCGTAAGTTGTGATCGGAAATGGCTGAGTGGTAGCCTAAAATTGCTCCAACATTATCAAAAACAAGTCTGAAGACCGTGGAGCATAGACTTTTTGGTGCACAGCATAAAGATGGCATTTTGGAGAACAACATCCAATAGCATAAATAAAATAAATGTCGCAAGACATGATAAGAATGCACCTAAGAAAAACGACAAATATTGCCCTTTTCTTGAAGGGGGTGGGGGAGGAGGAGGAGCGGGGCAATTTGTGGGGGGGACGTGGGTTAATGTTTTCATGACAGAAGAATGTTACAAGCTAAAGCCCGAGGTGACAATGTAAACGAAACAATGTTTTAAAAATCGGAACCGGACTCGGAACCGGTCGAGGGTTGGACCGGACCAGAACCAGAACCGGACCAGTTCAAACTTTATGAACCGGTTTACTAAAAAACATAAAAAAATTATATTTTTAATGAAAACAATATATTTGAAAGATTAGAAACCATGATTCCAACAATTACACACAAGTCCAATACACAATATATATACAAACATATACAATACATGGTTTCTAAATTGGAGTTTTCTCTCTCACACAAGGACTCCTTATATTCTCAGGCTCTCAGCAGGGTTCTTACCTCTGTTTAGATATCATTTGACTCAACAAACTGATCCTTTTCTTTCTTAACTCTGATTCTTGCAACAACATATAACAGTCTTCTTAGACCTTATTCCCTAGGCCTGTAAAATCTGAGTTTCTTGAATAAATTCACCTACAGCCTTACAGGTGTTCAATCCGGTTGAAACCACTTTCAATGTCTAACATACATCTTCTTGAACCTATCCACAAATTTCCAGACCATTTGGAGAGTTCGTTCTCTTTTTACAAGGTTTTTAGTGTCCTAAAAACAAGCTTTCTTTAGACCTTATACACACAGGCCTGTTGACTGTGTTTTGGGCATAACTTTCTCTACAGGTGTCCAAAACAAGTGAAATCAATTTCAGAGCCTCCAAGACATCCTCTTTTACATTGGTACAAACTTTCATGCAGATTGGACAATTCATTTTCGAGATATTGAAGATTTAGATGTGGCAAACCATGATTCCAGCAATTAAAAAGTGAAATTTTTAAAAATTGCGCTGTATAGCTGCACAGGGACATGACTCGGCCGGTTTGCATCAAAACCAGACCGATTTGACCGGTTTGGCCCCAGACCGGTTTGACCGGTTTGGCCCCAGACCAGTCAAACGATCCGGTTTTTCAACCGGTTCATGCTAAAAAAACTCAAACCGGTCGAACCGGCTGGTTCCGGTTCCGTTCAACCAGTTTTTAAAACACTGAAACGAAATACTACAATAAGGACCCGTTTTGATTTTGATTATGTTAGAATATGCAAAAAGAAGAAAGAAGACAGAAGGCACAAAACTGCGCTGTACAAATGATACAGGCAGAGGTTTATTTATATAAGAGAGAGGTGGTTGTACAGTTACCAACCGAACAACTACATAACTGATTTTACATTCTATATAATGTGTTATATTTTAACACCCCCTCTTAATGACTAAACCGGAAACAAGACAAAGTTTGTCCCGAAATTTTACAAATATCCTAAAGCCCATATGTTTAGTCATTACATCTACAGACTGTGCCATAAGTTGTACTTTAAAATCAGCAGTCCTTAACTGTGATGCAGTTGTCGAATGAAGACGAACCGCAACACAAAAATCTGGTCCCATGAACAAAAGATATGGCAAGTGGTCCACTGGTTCTCTATTTCGTGATTCATTGACCAGTGATGAATCACCAATGGCTGAGAGTGTCAGCCCCATCTCCAGAGTGCTGAAATCAGAACCTCGAAGATGTGAATTGAAAAATCTATTCCAGGCTTGTGTAGCCTGCTGGAGTCTGTACAAAGACTCAATTATCTTGTGATCAAAGTCACCTCGATCACGTCCTTGCACCACCATGTAGTGCTCATCCGACTTTTTCAAGAAGAAGAATGTGACCATCTGTGCAAGAGTTAGAACCAACTCCTCAATAGTAGGAGAAATAACCATCTCCATCTCAGCAGTGGTCTCCGTCTCAATAGGAGAAATAACCATCTCCGTCTTATCTATTTGCTCATCTATCCCCCTCTGTTGGGAAAGATCCTTCACAACACAATGAGCAACCTGTTCATGCTCTATTGTCCTTCGAGCAAGAACCTCTGAGTGAGTGGTTGGGCATGCCATCTCACCATGCACCGTCAATGCATCTGGAATAGTGGAGTCTCCGTCCACAACAAATTGTTTTTCAGAATGAGGAAATCCATCCTCCCAAGGCATGTCCGCCTCCCGTACACCTAGTATAGTGGATATTCCCTCCACAATAGGTGCATGTAGGTTGACTGTATCCAAGTCAACAGAACTGTGAGGAATGGCTTCCTCCCAAGGCATTGCAACCTCCTGCACATCCTGAATGGTGTTGTCCTCCACACGTGCATTCATGTTGATCGCAGCCGGATCAACAAGCCGATACTGACCACCTACCCCAATACCAAGGGCAATTATCCGTCTCTGTTTCACATCAGAGACAACACACTTCTTTCCACAGAAATCCACAGAAATATTGGGATTTTCAGTCAATTGATGAATAGATAGAAGATTCTTTTGTAAAGAATGTACATATCTAACATTCCGTACCAACAATTTATGAGCATTATTCAATACAATGCATATATCTCCTATCCCTTCTACTGCAAGCGATTCTCCATCAACTAGTACTACTGATTCAAAACAAATATTTGCAGTAAATGAAACATACCAGTCCCTACGACATGAAAAGTGTGCAGACGCACCAGAGTCAATAATCCAGCAACTGGTACCACTATCATTTGAGCATGATGTCGTAAGACAGTAAAGAGCATACTCGTCATCCGAATCCCGTTCTTCTGCAACTGCTGCCACATGTTCCTCATTACATGGCTTTTTGTTCTGCTTCGAAAGATCATACATCCGCTTCCGGCAATCCCTCTTGAGGTGCCCAACCTTGTGACAGTAATAACATGTGACCTGATACCGAGTGGAAGATTCACCAGAGTGACGTTTCCACTTTCCCTTTGACTGAGTGACAAGAGCACTCTCTGCATGGTCACAATTAGATTCTGCCTGAAGTTGTCTCCGTTCCTTTTGCAACAGGTAGGAACTCACCTTGTCAAACGTGAGTGTTTGACTTTCAGCCATTAGATGGAGTGCCTCCACAAATGACTCATACGAAGAAGGTAAGTTGTTCAAAACCGAGCCACCATATCATGTCATCCACCTTTTTATTGATGAAGATAAGCTGGTCTCGGAGGTCTTTCATCCGAAGTAGGTGCTCGGGACAAATGATCCACCTTCTTGTAACTTTACGGAAAAGAGCATATTTTTCAGGTATAAAACCCAACTCTTCTCTGCGTCTGATATTTATCCCTCAAACTGGTCCACGATGTGCTTGCCACAGTGGCATTCCGCACTTCCAGTATCAAATCATCCGACACCGATAACTTGAGAAGCAATAACGCTTCCTTATGACGTTTGTCATAATCCTCGAAGTTCGTCGCTGGTCGACTTTCATCACCCTTGATTATTTTATCACAATCACGAAACTCCGCAACCGTTAAAATTTTATGACTCCAAACATTGAAATTCGTGCCTGTTAATTTTTGTGTCTCCGGCAAGGTCAAGTGTGATATATTTGCCATTTTATTATTCCAAAGTAACGGAGAATAATAAAATAATAATTTCGCCTCACACTTAATAAAATATCCTCTTTCCAGCAAATATAAGACTTATGTCTCCAAATTTAATCACGCAAAAACAAGGTAAAAAATAATTTCACCGACTTGACCCACGTTTTTGCTTGTGCGACCCGCGTTTTTTGCTGGTGCGACCCGCGTTTTTTTTTTTTTGTGGTGCGACCCGCGCTGCCCTCGTCCGCGCTGCCCACGTCCCGTCGTCCCCCGCCTCCTCCCGCGCCGCGATTTTTGGTGAAAAAACCCACGATTTTGCCCTTCTTTCACGACTTTATCGCCGTCGACTATGCATACGAACTCGTTTTCTTCACGAATCCCTTCCACGATTTCCTCCAGCGCCTTCAGACTGCCTGCGTCGACCTCTCCTCTCGTCGACCTCTCACCGATGCCTTCGCTCTGATACCAATGTTAGAATATGCAAAAAGAAGAAAGAAGACAGAAGGCACAAAACTGCGCTGTACAAATGATACAGGCAGAGGTTTATTTATATAAGAGAGAGGTGGTTGTACAGTTACCAACCGAACAACTACATAACTGATTTTACATTCTATATAATGTGTTATATTTTAACAGATTAAACAAAGGAAAAAAAAAAGCGACCTGGGATTTTAGATGTCAATTAACAAAGGTATTAGCATACTCTATAAATATGACCTCTTCAACACAAACTGAAAATTATTTATTTTCCCTTAGACGGGGAACTCCAAAAGAGTATTCTGAAGTGTGTACTCGCTTTTAAGGTTAGAAACTTTTGTTTTCATAATCACCACTCTTGACAAATAGCAATGGCATTCAAGGGAATATATCCACCCTGGATGAATTTTTAACAGCCCACGATCCAAGATTCCTGCAACGCCATGATCTAAGAGAGGAAAGGCCAAAACAGAGAACTCTGTTATGGTGAACAGCAGTCTCTTAATCTGCAGATAACAATGGCAACTTTCAATGAGATAGGTGCAGTGCTGATATAGGTAGACTCAACCTGAGATCTAATTGGATCAGATGGGGAGAGGAGGCAGTATACCAGATACACAATGAGTATATCAAAGGTTGAGGACAATAGCAGAAACCCAGAATAAAAAGACAATTAAGACCACAATATGCTGAATAGGCATGATTATAGGGCTCCGATACCACATAAAATAAACTCAGAGGTCAACCAACAGAAATGGCTTATTAGCTTGCCGGTTTTTGTTCTAATTTTCGATGTTAGATTGCATAAAAAGCCCTATATTTATAGGCACATAATATTTACAAAGGCATTAGTGTTTCTAGCTCCCAATTTCCAGCCATTATACACCTCCTTTATTTCTATCTACCATTGACTTGATAAATGGGCCTTGCTGCAAACTAACCTACTTCTGATACTGAGGATTTCGACCAAATTGGAGAATAGAATAACATATACAGCTATGAGGGAATC
Organism: Taxus wallichiana var. yunnanensis; assembly: GCA_018340775.1. Lineage (NCBI taxonomy): Eukaryota > Viridiplantae > Streptophyta > Pinopsida > Cupressales > Taxaceae > Taxus > Taxus wallichiana. Next base: position 244,442,268 of record CM031234.1, on the reverse strand, counting down.
TCCTTATAACTGGATAGGGTATGGTCCCTTGAGCCCTCAGAGGACCATCGCATCTTCATGTCCCTCAGCTGGGAGGTAAAGTGGTGCTTATCAAACTCCATCCCTTCAGAACGGTGAGAAACTCAATGAGGATTTTTTAATCTATAATCACTATATCCTGGCGATTTTAAACATAAGGTAACTGCTTGCAAGATATTTGTTGTTTCAATGCCTCCTTAAGTAAAATACAGGGATCTATTGCCTTAAACGCATACAAGAAATGGTTCAAAAGGGATGGAAACCCCATGAGATCTCCAGGAGGGCTAACATTACAAAGGGATGAAAGTTGCTTTCTTACATCTTTGACAAGGCATACAAGAAAGGGTCAACAAGATTCAATACAAAAACTATCAGACCGAAAAATTTAGAAGCTCCTGACTACTCCATTAACTCCAAAAGAAATCTTCTTCCCTTGGCCAAAGAACATGCTCTACAATAAGTAACCTGCCTTACAAAATCAAAGCAATTATAAGCTACTGAAATGTAACTTAACAGACTGTCAACAATGGTACTTGGAAATATAGGCTACCACGTTGTGAAATAAAATAATTATAAGCTCTATTCCTAAAGTCGGGTCAAAGGGATGTATGGAAAATTAACACATTTGCAGGTAGCATGTAACTTTAAATGAGATGAAATGAGTATTGATGATGAGGGAAGAAAAATTGAGGAGGATGCATAACTTAGAAATTCGCAGCATTCAGTATTTGGTCCTTACAAAGTTGATTCCAGAATCCCAAAACCCAAAAGACTTGTCTGGGATTTTATCTCTCAATATTGGAAGCAAAGCTTGCTCAGAAATTCATAATGTGAAATTTTAATGTTTTTGCTGATGTTATGTTAGGGTTGTGAGTGTAATACAATTGTTGATATAAGTTGGTGCCCAATAGAGGTCAAAGAAGCTCGGTCAGAGATAAAATATTGATAGACTCGGTTGTAGCACAGATAATATTTTGGGTTTTGAAAACAAGAAAATCTGCAACTGCTCTTTTGGCAATATAGACAACTTTTCAACCAATAGTTCATTCTTAAGAACCAGGGGAATTAGTAAACAGCATGATTAAGAATCTTTCCAACTGCTGTGAAACTTTCTATTTGTTCTCTCTAGAAAATATCAAACAAGGATTTTCGTATCTAGTCTCCTGTATTTAAATTTATAATATATTGTTATCTTACAAAGATGAGGTTCAGATAGTGCAAACAAATCCAAGCACAGCAAACAACCTATAGTTAAATGATAATACTATGGTGATCAACAGCAATCCGAATAGAAAATACCCTCAAAGGATCTTAGACATCATAATCTTTTTCACAAGAGAAGCTACCCAGGATCTAGGTTAACAATAACTTCATTGCTCTTCAAATAAAATGCATCTAAAGGGCAGTTATAAATCACAACCTGTGGATAGTGTTCTGCTGGTGCAAATATTCAAGGCCCCATAATATCTGCCGCGTGTAAGTTCGGATCATATTTTCTTCAAAGTGCTTGTATTTGTCTAGGACACGTCGTAATGAACCCATCCCAACTAACTCGAGAAAAATACACAAATGGCCTTCATCCTGCAATACAGCAATAAAATTGATCGGCCTTCTCTTGCAAGGCTGTATAAAAGGCTCATAAGAGAATTTTGGAAATAAACTGGATTGTAAAACCAAAAGATCAACTTACGAGAGAGCTACCCAAATAGCGCACGATGTTTGGATGATTCAATCTTCTGAGTACATCTATCTCCTGCAACAGAGTGGTACAAAAGACCAAAAGCATGCTCCTTCTATAAATTAAGGTATGCCTTAATGCACAACAAAATTGTTTCTAATCTTCTTTAACACATACAACCACCAGCCCTGTAGCACATTATGAATTCAAAATAAACCAACTGAATTTAGCCTGCAATTCTACCTGTCGAACCTCAGGTGCAGCAGTCTCAACATCACTGATCTTTACAGCAAAAAAACTGCCATCGTCCCTGGAGCATCATAAAAGTAAACAGAAAAGCATCATGACCAATCCCTGCAGTATAGCAATTTAAGTTCCCACTACTGGCTAAGTCCACCTTTAGCTTCAAAATTATATTTTGTGCTTTGTGCAAGTACAATTGGTTATGGGTGTTTTACATCCCTTATCATTGGAACAGGCCCAGTAAATAACATAACAAATGGCATAGCATGTCCAAAGAAAAGTTCAATGTTCTACAGAGTACAAAAAGCATAAATCAGTAGTGACTCACAGATTCAATCCTTCATAGACCGTTCCAAAAGACCCTTTCCCCAAAACTTTGCCCTTGGTCCAGTTTTTTGGACATTGTCGTGGAGAAACAGTCGATTGGGAAGAAAGGTGCATTCTACAAGTATTCATCCGTAAAGATCTTTGATTGGTTTCAAGTTCTTTATCTGACAATTTCGCAGGAGGAGGCAGGGGAAGTTTCTTGGGCATGATCTTTCTACTTAATTTTGAAGGCGACGATGGAGGTGTTGGAAGTGGGTGTGCTTGATAATTTGCCACATGAGGACTTAACTGAGGGCTATCATAAATGCTTTTGTAATCAGATGAGCTTGAGCCAGCGCCACTTACAGAGTCCCACGAAACAGAGTTACGCCTCGGGCACATCTAGACTGTTCCTGCCTTGCTGAAACACAGTGATTGCTAGGAAAACCATCAAAAGAATATCGCGGTGGATCAAGAACATTTTCTGGATAGCTTACGTAAGAGGTGAGATGTCCAGTGGGAGAATGTCCAGGTTCATAAACCTTGCAAACAGCAGGCTTATAAGATGCTATCATGGCAAAGAATTGAGAACTGGCAGGGCTCAAATTAGGCTCACATGCTTCAACTTCATCACATTCTTCCAACAACCCGCAAGACTGAAATGAATCTGTCGCAAGACTGGGCCTCTGCATAAGAGTGAGAATATCCATTGCCTCTTCTAAACTTTCTGCCCCCAATGTTTGAATAACCTTTGCACTCCCCACCAGCCCCAGTCTGCTCGGCGTGGTATTCCCCATTGGTAAGGGTGAACTCTTAGAGGAATATTTCCAATTGCTGTGAGCAGAATTCTGCGATTCCTTACTGGAATAATCTCCGTCGGGCAAATACTGCGGGGAGAAGAGAAAATGGCTTCCATTTTGATCTGAATATGGAGAGTTAGGTGACAAAGGATGCTTGGAAGATGGCGACACCTTCTTATTCCGATTGAAATAAGTTTTCAAATAATTCATCTCAAATCTGCTCACACCCAAGCCAAATCCGATTCAGTCTCTTAAAGACCCTAGATGCTGAGCCAGAATGCCTTCGTTAAACCTTAATTCAAGATTCCAACACTAGCTTAGAGGCAAATCCAAAGCCTTTAAAAGGCCTAGATGCTGAGCCAGAATTCCTCGTCGAACCCTAACTACAGACCCCCATACCAGCTTAAAACCAAATCCAATTCGGTCTTGAAAAAAACCCCAGTTCCTGAGTTAGAATCCCTCTCGCAAACCCGATATGATTATTCTCATGGCAACTAAGAGCCAAATCTAAATCAGTTTTATTAAAAACCCTAAGAGTCAAGTCAGAATCCCTCTCTCAAACTCTAATCGTACTCAGCATCGAAAACTCTAGCCACTGAATCCAAATCCTTACAATTAGTACGGAACTCGACAAATTCCCGACGATTTCCTTAAATGTCGGAAGCCTTCGCAGCTTCAGTAGCAATCGGCATCATAATTTTACACGTATTGATTTCATTATCAGAGATCTCCGGCCTTGCGAAAAAAACAAAAAAACCCTACCATAACATATCAAAAGGATAAGGCGCCATAATAATTCTCCGGCAGCGTTGATGAGGTTTTGCTTTTTTGCCTGCTGTTTCTTACACGAGGAAGGAAATAAAACGAAGAGAGCCAAGGAAAGTGTACCTTCCTGAGTGCTTCCATTATTTTTCCGCCCGTGGATACCACGCCAGCTACTTTCTTCGATAGTACCCGTCGCTGTTTTAACCATTCAAATAAACAGCGACTGTTAAAAATTTACGCGGCAACAACTTGACCTCGCGAGTCGCACTATTTTAACGTTTTTTTATTAAATTTGACTTATTCCTTGGTTAGGTGCACCCTAACTTTGGCGGTGTATACCGGACATCAAAAAAACAATGGAATCACAAAAATCCGTCAAAAGAAGCGCGAGAAATTCTCTACAGCCCCATCTCCTTTGCCAACTCAACAGACACGTAGATCACCGTACACATGAGCTGGAGTGTGAGGTGTCAAAAACCGAGTTTTCACGGTGCGGACCAAATCTAGTGAATCTAACCCCCCACCGTTTACTATATTCGCTGCCACTTATCACTAAAGAACTCACTGTTTCCGAGGACTGCGAAATCCACGCATAGGGATATGGTTGTAATTAACAACCACTACGCCGTGTCAGGGAAGCAAAGGAAGTCGTAATGTTAGGCATGCGGATTTATTAGATGTTATTCATTGCGCCACCTACTCCCAAACCGCCTCCAGCTGGGGGACTGTTTACCGCTCGAACCACCGCGGAATGCAACAAAACAGTGGAAGCCATCGGACCAGGAGGGGAATGCTTACGGTTTTGGCCTGATAATTTTATGTGTGGGTGTTTACACTGACGAAGATTGCGTTGGGAGCTAGTCATACTTGCGACTTCTTTCTTCAGCAATAACTGGAAGTTTCAGTTATATTTTAACATTTCTGCCTTCTTGAATCTTGTCGTGGATGCTTCAAAACAGGTTTCGTTCTGTACAATGTTCAGTTCTTAGTCATTTACTTCTTTTATGGTAACCCTCCTTAGTCGTTTTAATGTGAAGTTTGGAAAAATGTTCATATTTGAAGCCAGTCATGGGTTTAAAAACTGAGTTGTATACTTTGGTGGTTTTACATATTAAAAACTGATAGTATTTTCTGTACACGTCTTGCAGTGGTGGGGAGGAGCTTGTTGGATTGACTGAGAATGATCCACGCAGATGCAGAGCATTCCTTCAATTGTGTTTATCAACACATCAAATGAGCTTGGAAATTGTTTGATTCTCTTCGAATATTTACAGTCCATTCGGTTCTAATAGGTGAGGTTTTTACCCTCACTGAGGCAGTGATAGAAACAATTACATATTTTTCTTTTGTTCTTGGTAGATTGTGTTATATGTCTTCCTAGTTATGTGATTCCTTTTTGCAAAGACTTAAACTCCTATTGTTTCTGAAAATTACAATATACTGAACATTAAAAAAATCGGGTGATCCAAAAAATGTGTCAAAAGAAGTGCGTGAGAGTTGAATCATTTTACTTGTTGAATTTATATAAAATCTGTCAAAATAAGCGCGTGAGTATTGTATCATTGTAGCATTCGATTGTGCTCAAGTGAGCGTGCTCAAAGTGTGATTTTTACTCTCACGTTTCCATTCTTGTATCTATGTACACGGACGTTTCCATTCTTGTATCTATGTACAGAGGTTAAGGACGTACTGATAGTATAACGTAACGTTAGCCAGGCCACATAAGTATTTATATATATTTCTCTTTATTGCCCAGAGAATAAGGTTTGTAGCTGTCCTCATCTTATCTCTTCATGCCGATAATCTGTTTTAAAGAGATTATATTTTATCTCTTCTACTTCTTGATCACTCTTAATGGAACTTGTGCATTTGGTAGCGTAAAATTTGGTTTGATCCTTCCCTTTTCCTCTCTTTGACACAATTGTAACTGCATATTTCTTGAACCTCAAAGCAACAGGCACAGATACCCATTGTTTGATATACATTATACTTGTTGAATGAATGTAATAACAGTTCAGTGGTTCTCTAAAACCTGCACCGACAAGTATGATGCCATGACCATTAGTAAGGTTCCTATAAGAACATGACCACCTACTGATCACTGATACTGTAATTGAATGTAGCTGCCTTTGTAATATGAGACTGTGATAACTACACTGGTACAAGATGACTCCACATGGTTCCTCTGTTAATTGAAATTTTCATGTTACCCAAGCTCCATAGCGATATGAGTCCTTTTGTCGGACATTGGATTCGATAGGCACTCGTAATGTACACACCGAGTGAATCCTGATCATTGTTATGCAACAATGTAGACTAAGTAATTATCTTAGAAAACACGACCATAGGGATATAAATAACCACCCCACCGTAGCTATAGGCATCTATTTATTTACTACTACTTCTCATTAATTAATTTTAGGTAATTGCTTCGACACATTGTAACTCAGCTATCCTAGTCTGCTATACTCAATTTTTTTGGATTTCTGTTTATTGCCCAGAGAATAAGGTTAGTGTCTTACTGTATGAGAGGGGATCCAGTCCCGGTGCACCCAAACTTTGGGACACTAAACTGAACATTTAAAAAAACCAGGTAATCACAAAAAACTGTCAAAAGAAGCGCGTGAGAATTCTCTACAGCCCCATCTCCTTCGCTATTTTCGACAACTGCGAAATCCACGCATAGGGATATGGTAGTAATAAACATCCTCTATGCCGTGTCAGGGAAGCAAAAGAGTTCTTAATGTTTGGCATGCGGATTTATTTACTGATATTCATTGCACCAAACACTCCCAAACATCCATCCAGCTCTGGGTAAATGTTAACCGCCTGAACCTCCGGAAATGCAACGAATTCGTGGAACAAAACGGATCAAGAGGGGAATGCTTACCGTTTTTCGCTGGAAAGTTTAACAACAGAGCTGCCTAATGTTTCGGCCTGATAATTTTGTGTGTGGGTGTTTACACTGACCACCTCTGTGTTGGGAGCTAGTCATACTTCTGAGTGTATTGCCTGGCTATACGTTATAACAGCAGATGCAGAGAGTGGAAGGTACTTCTGATTTCTTTCTTCAGCAATAATATCTACTTTAAGTGATATTTTAACTTTGCTTCCTTCTAAACTAGAAAGAGTCATTTGAATCTTGTCGTGGATGCTTCAAAAGAGGTTTCGTTCTGTACACTGTTCTGTTCTTAGTCATTTACTTCTTTTATGGTAACGAAAACTTAGTCGTTTTAATGTGAAGTTTGGAAAATTGTTCATATTTGAAGCTAATCAAGGGGTTAGGCTCCTTGAGCAATAAATGAAATGGAGTTGATTGATTCAAACTACACTAGTATGAGATCGATTTATAATCAGATAGGATTTATAAATGAATATATTTCAATCATAGTTGATGAAAGCCTTCGTATGTTACAAGAAAGTCCAAGAGGCTGATTTGTCAAAAGACATGGTAACCCCTATTATTAGTAACTGATTCGTATAATTTGGTGATTTTACATATTAAAATCTGATAGTATAATTTGTACATGTCTTGCACTGGTGTTGTTATGCTTGTTGGAGTGACTGATAATGGAAGTGCAGATGCTTGTTGTTATCAACACATTTTTTAGTTTGGCAATTGTTTGATTCTCTTTGAATATCTACAGTCCATATGGTTCTAATAGGTGAGGTTTTTACCCTCATTGAGGCAGTGATAGAAACTATTGCGTATTTCTCTTTTCTACTTGTAGATTGTGTTATTGGCTTCTGGCTGTTACTTTAATGACATTTACTATTTTATGTTACTCAGTGTAATTTTCAGAAACAATAGGAGTTTAAATCTTTGAAAAAGGGTATCACATAACTTGGAAGACATATATATTCATTCAGTAAACATTTCCATTGTCCATTACAAAAACATGGCCATACAATATACTTGGGCCATATAACTACTACTACTATATTGTAGTTTTTAAATCGAAAGGCCAATTCCACACATCAAAAATTCAGCCCTCAAAATTAAATATTTACTTTCGAAAATATCATTTCCAAAATCCGAGGAAGGGCGGTGTTGAATCTGCAGTTGAGGTTGAAGCTGGGGTGTTACTTTGCAATTGCCTCCCCATGTTGACATCCCTCACAGGCGTAGTTGGGAATGGATCAGAACTTGGAGAAGCATTCACTCCAACTGCAGTATTATGTGTTGAAACTGATAAAGGGCAATGTATGCCCATTAATTCTCTTAACATTGGGTGTTGATCAGGAAAAGGATTAATTGGACTACTCAATCTCCTTTTCCTTTCTAACTCTCTTCTTGCCTTCTCAAACTCCTTCTCCTTTATCTCTTGATCCCTTTGAATCCTTTCCTGTTCCTTTCTCTGTTCCCTTTCTTGCCTTTGAATCAACTTTTGGTGCTCCTTTGTTTTCCTTCTATATTCTTTTTCAATCTTTTCCTGCTCCTTCCTCTCCCTTTCAACAATTCGTTCAGCCTTCTTCTCCTGGATTTGTTCCTTTTTTCTTTGCTTTAATTCATCTATTTCTTTTTTTCTGTTCTCTTTCTCAACCAGAAGCTCCATGTACTGATCTGCGGTAATTAGTAGAGATTCCCTACTCAATCTTATACCAGAAGCACTATTTGACCTTGATGATTCTCTAACCTTTTCCACAGGGAGTTTCAAGAATCTACCAAGAGTTTTTGTCCTTGGTTTGCCTCACAAGTTTGGTTTGAATCTGCCCCTAATACCCCTGCTGCCTCTAACTGTGAATCTGCATCATTTTCTTCAGGTTGACTGCCAACATAGTAGTGCACCAAATCTGAGTCATGAAGTAGTGTTGGATGAGAGGGTAAAGAGAGGCTGACCTCTTCATTATTGAAGTTCAAGTTGACACCAAGATTAAGAGCTGCTTCTTTCATCCAATCGGGAGGGCTATCTTCTGTGGGCAAAGATAGTGATTCATCGATTTGATTAATTCTGTTTGGAGTTTCCAATTGTTGAGCAACACATTCATTTATATTTATCTCCATCTGCTGAGGTTCTGATTCTTTCTCCAATTGTGTGTTAGGCACCATCTGAGCATCTTCACTTTGCTCTAAATCAACCCTAGATAGATGAAGCATATTTTCTGCTGCACCAGCATCATCTTGAAAAGATGTGTCAAATGTTCTGCTTGGTCCCATGTCTTCATCCAAGGCATTGGGATTAAGAGGCCATATCCCTGTTCTTTTGAATCCTGATTTAATGTTGCTAGGTGTAAGAGCCATTCTGAATGCTTTGCTCCCTAACTCTGCTAATTCAGCCCTTTTCACATCTATCCCATGGTTTGCAACTATCCATTTGCGTCTCTCCTCCTTGAAGTATGTTTTGAATGGAGCAAAGACACTCACATCCAATGGCTGTAATTTATGAGAGGTGTGTGCAGGCAATGTTAACAAATCAATCCCCAAACTCCTGGCTTCTTGAATTGTCCCCAAAGCAACATGTGAACCATGGCCATCAAAAATTAGTAAATGCCTATTGGTAGGAGACACTCCACCAGGTATAGATGATGCAAAGTGATGTAACCAGTTCATGAATAAATCTTTTGTCATCCATGCATGTGATTGTGTTGCCATGCAAGCTCCAGGCTCACAACCTGCAATATAATTTTCTAAATGGCTCTTCCCCTTAAAAAGATAGAATCCTGGAATACTTTGTCCAGCAACATTTACACAACACAATATGGTAATCCATTCTCTGCTTTTTGGGATGATATATGGCACACTCCTACTACCCCTTTTAGCAAGCACTCTCATACCGCAGTTCCTCCCTGCTTGTAATCCAGTTTCATCACAATTCCATATTCGGTTTGGTCCATATGGGTTGGCCTCATAAGCTTTAGACAAATTAATGTAGAAGGAACTGACAATTGATGGCCTCAAACACACTGCTCGATCCTTATCAAGGCCTTCAGCTGTCCTTAATGTTAGATCCGGGTGTCTTTTTTTAAAACCTGCCCACCATGACTTACCCGGAAAACCATCCGTGAATGGGTTAGACCTTGTTTCGTAGATTTGTGCCACACATGTCTTAAGTTGTATAATTTCTAACCCATGTCCCATGTCAGCCATTTCATGACACCAACTCACTATCTCCATCTCTTCTTCATCTGTTAGAATTGTTGGTGGACCCTTTCTTTTAGTGGTGGTAATGCCCATTAGCCAAGAAGTAAGGGTGGTCACTGGTATACCCCATTTTTTTGCAGCAGCACGTGTAGAGTATCCATAATCTTCAACATCTTTCATGGCATTATTCATATCAGACTTGTTCCAATCAGATCTTGGCTTTGACACATTTTGTGTTGAAGGGCTCACTCTTATTGCTTGGACATTTACTTCTTCATGTGGTGTGTCATTGGCATCTTGAGGTGGGGTATTGATAGCCTCTTCTTCATGTTCTTCACTTGGCGGAAATCTTGCTCCCCTAATTTTGGCACATGCAGGTCTTACTCTTTTTGGAAGCTGCCTTCTCCTCATGATGTCAATAAAAACCTGCTAAGATAGTTAAATTTACCAAACCGATGTAACTTACAACAATGAGATTTTTAGAATATTGAATCAACAAACGTAAAAGGAAGTGCAGCCATTTGATGTGAGTGCCTATGTTCTGAGCAATGGATACTTCAAAAATCAAAGGTGAAAATGGGGCTAGTACAGAGGAAGGCAATGTTATTGAAACAAATACAAATTTGAATTTATAACCAAATATACATATACATGAAAAATGCAGCATGCAATATAGTTGTATGCTTCCTTTTAATGTAGATGCATATTCACAAGCCATTCTGAGCTAAATTAATGAAAGTTGTAGATGTATGTGTACATGTAGATTTATATTTACAAGTAATTCCAGGATAAATTGAAGAAATATGTATATATATACTTACAAGAAATATACATGTTAGATGCATATTTTATGCTGCCTTTTCATGTAGTTGTATATTTAATGCTTCATTTTCATGTAACTGTATATTTTATGCTGCCTCTAAATGTAGATGAATATTCACAAGTAATTCTGAGCTAAATTAATGAAACCTGTAGATGTATGTGTACATGTAGATTTATATTTACAAGTAATTCCAGGATAAATTGAAGAAATATGTATATATATACTTACAAGAAATTACATGTTAGATGCATATTTTATGTTGCCTTTTCATGTAGTTGTATATTTAATGCTTCATTTTCACGTAACTGTATATTTATGCTGCCTTTTCTTGTCGTTGTATATTCTGTAGATGTATATTTAGATTCAGATGTGTATTCTGTAGATGTATCTTTACAAGTAGATGTATATTTCTTATATATCTATTTGCAAATATAGAGCCTTTCCGTAATTCAGCCTGGAATTTCTTGTAAATATACGTCTACAGAACACACAGCTACTTGTAAATATGAAATACAAGTTTCATTAATTTAGTCTGGAATTACTTGTTAATATACATCTACATGAAAATTAGTGGTTGTTTATTACTACCATATACCTATGTGTGGATTTCGCAGTCCTCGGAAACAGTGATTGTTTTAGTGATAAGTGGCAGCGAATACAGTAAACGGTGGGGGGTTCTACTAACAGCTATTGGTCCGCACCATGAAAACTCGAAATTGAGACACCTCACACTCCAGCTCATGTGTACGGTGATCTGCGTGTCAAATGTGTTGGCAAAGGAGATGGGGCTGTAGAGAATTCTCGCGCGCTTCTTTTGACGGATTTTTGTGATTACAATGTTTTTTTTAATGTCCACTATAATCCGCCAAAGTTTGGGTGCACCATGACTGGCTCCCCTCCCATAGAGCCTTTCCGTAATTTAGCCTGGAATTTCTTGTAAATATACGTCTACAGAACATACAGCTTCTTGTAAATATGAAATACATATTTCATTAATTTAGTCTGGAATTACTTGTTAATATACATCTACATGAAAAGGCAGCATAAAGTATGCACCAGCAAGGGGAACATACATCTACTTGTAAATATGAAATACATATTTCATTAATTTAGTCTGGAATTACTTGTTAATATACATCTACATGAAAAGGCAGCATAAAGTATGCACCAACAAGGGGAACATACATCTACTTGTAAATATGAAATACAGATTTCATTAATTTAGTCTGGAATTACTTGTTAATATACATCTACATGAAAAGGCAGCATAAAGTATGCACCAGCAAGGGGAACATACATCTACTTATAAATGTGAAATACAGTTTTCATTAATTTAGTCTGGAATTACTTGTTAATATACATCTTACATGAAAAGGCATCATAAAGTATGAACCAACAAAGTATGCACCAACAAGTATGCACGGTGGGTAAGATGTCAGATTTGTTTGCAAAGTAGATTGGGCTGTAGAGAATTCTCAAGCGCTTCTTTTGACAGATTTTTGGGATTACCAGGTTTTTTACAGGCTCCCCTCCCATATGTAGATTGACAAAAAAAAAAAAAAATTAAATGAATGTGCATCAATATAAGAACAGAGTTAAGAACTTACTGTATGTGGCACTATGATGTGGAATAACAGTTGATTACGGCAGCTTGGAACTGTAATTGTCATGCACTAGCAAAATAACTCTAACTGAATAAAATTTCAGAGCAGTTGAGGAACTGGATTTATAGGAGATATGAAAAGTGTTGTAGTTGAGTGATCCTTGTGCTTTTTTTTTGATTGGGTAAAATTGGTTGATCCTTGTGCTTGTTTTTGATTGGGTGAAACTGATAGGGGTGGATCAAGATTTATGATATTTTATTTCAATACTCATATTTGAAGTTCAATTTGATTTGATTTCTCATTTCAATTCAATGTTTGTTTCTTGAGCCTCACATTTGTTGAAAATATGCAGGTACATAATTTATGGGAGTAGCTGGTATGGAAAATGGTGAGAAAGTTAATGCTTAAAAGACAACTTGTATTTGAAAATGGTGCACTTTGGACTTCTGCTTGTGAGAACCTGGCCCAAAGTGTGTGAATGACAAGACCTTTTACACAGTAAAATGGGAACTTAAATTATGTGAAAATTGACATCAAATTGATATGATGATGTGGTATCAATTTTGTATAGGGATGAAATACAATTATATATCCTTGTATTAAATACATGTTGACTTTAAATTTGGCAAACATGGAAGTATAATATATGTTATTTTATGTTTAAAAATGATATTGACTATTCTATTGTTGACAGATTCATGGCTGTACATGAAAAGTGACAGACACATCAGTTTTGAAGAGTGTTTGTACATTTATAGGATAGTATTCATTCCATTATTAATATTTTACTGTGCAAAAGCTGGAGGCAAATATGTCAACTACCCTCACCACTACTGGGTAATGCACCATGATATCTTTCTTTAAGAATTATTCTTTAAAATTTACATCTTTCTTTAAGAATTATTCTTTAAAATTTGCATCTTTCTTTAAAAATTATTCCTTAAAATTTGTATATATGAAGTGACTTTTTTCATATGGTATGTATGTAAGGCTATACATCCCATTAGGGGTTAAATTTGATGCTCACCTATTCTGTCAAACAATTTTCGGTGTGAGTATTTTTAATACCATTTTTCAAAAATACAAAATAATGTTATTTTTACTAATTATTCTATATTTATTATATCTTTTATAATATAAATTTACATATTTTTTATAATATTTATACAAATCTATATAAAAAATGATGGTCATGTTTTAAATATGCAAGTTGCGTGTGATGGTTAGATCAGATATTTACAAGTATTTTACGTCCAAAATCACAAAAAGTCTAAACAGTTGTCAAATTTAACCTTTGCATCCCATATGTTACCCTCTAAGTTAGGTAGCCACCGATGTATTTAAGAGGGGGTCTATTCTTCCCACTTTAGTATATGTACTAGTAATTGCACCATAAGTGTGTAATGGGAACGTCGATAGGCTGGCACATAAGAGGGGTTGACATTAGTGGTAGTGATCAAGAAGTTTGTATTGAAGAGAGTTAAATATTATCTATCAAGTCAACAACACTCAGGAATTTAAACAACAAATGAAGTGATTCCTTTCAAAACATAATTAAGGCATAGACATTCGCAAAATGATTTAAATTGCACAATAGTTATGTTGATAGTAAATCATCTATAGGAAGAGAAAAAGAGTTAGTAGAAGAGAAGAAATCTTACTACTACAACCCAATTTTATTAACTGCAAAAATCTTTGAAGATGTACAATATGTGATTGCAATGTCACCACAACATGGCTAAGTAAATGGCTAAGGAGAATGTGAAAAGCTTTATGTAATGAAATAAGGGCATTGTTGTTCGATACATGCTATCTTAACTACAATCCCTTGTCAAACACCTGGAAATTTGTAACCATGTCCTCCACATAAATTGACATCACAGAGATCTATGTACAAATAAAATAGAGAGATATTCATATTTTAGATAGCACCTTCAGAAACATTATTACAAATGACAATGAAATTTTCCATAAGATATTTCTCAAGTTTCTTGTATTTACTTGGAGGAACATTTCAGCTGAATCATTGATAATGACCCACATTTACACAAACTCGGTGAATTTCCCATCGTGTTATGCTTCTTTGTTAAACTATGTCGGATTTATGTTTGTGATAACACATAACAATGATAAGTCGGTGTTTCAAATTTCTTTACATAACATTAGCTTGCAAAATACAAGGAAATCCTAGTGTGAGCAATGAAAACCAGTATTAGGAAGAAGAAAATAGTATGTGACAAAATGTAGTAACTTAAATGGTAAAGTAAACCTTTGAAAATAACATGTTTGCATGTATAAGTACTTGTGCTAGAATCCAAATCGAATCAATAAAAATAAATTGGAATATTTGATGTATGGAAATCCAATATTGTAGATGAAGACACAAGTTAACAAAGCAATGATGGAAAACCTGTGCAAGAATTGAAAATATAAGAAATTGTCAACACCAATATATAAGTAAAAAGGTGGAAGAAAAGAAAATGTAGCACATACAGTCACATAACTATATTCAAAGAAAATTATATAATAGATAAAACACCAAATATGAACATAATAGAAGTGTTCGCATGGCTAAAAAATGCGAAAACGCATGGGGTTTCGATAGAGAAAAGTAAGAAAAAATCCCTTCGAAAGTGAAGGTTTTCGAAGGGAAGGATGGTGAAGGTACTTGGGATTCCTAGAAGTCCTATGATGATAGAAGCTTATGGTTGGTCGTGAGAGTAGACAAGTTATGGTGGGTTGGGAATGGGAGTCTGGAGAATTTGTTGTCTTTTAGGGAAGAAGCTAGACAGCTTATCCGGAGAAAATGCAATTCCTCTAGGGGTCAAGGGATTGGAGGAACCCCAAATATGTGGGGGAGGTTTGGGAGTCCAAAGATTCGGAGGTAGGAAAGAAATTTAAGTTTGGTATGTGGTTTTTCCCAAAGAAGGATGAGTCGGAAACAATTCTTAACTAAAAAGTGGCTCTAGAAGAAGATGTTTTGCCGATGCAAGAGAGTTTTCTCGGGGATGACGTTGTATTTTTAAGCTTAGGAGAATTGGGGATTAAAGTATCGAAGGTTGTTAGTTGAAGTTGGCTCTTTGGCTGTGCAAGAGATTTGTGATTGTTTAGGGAAAAGAGCATTAATTTGTAAATTCATTAGTCTTTGGCCTTCAAAATATGAACTATGGAGCTAGATTGAAAAAAATTGGGAGTGCAATGAGTGTTCAGGTCTTAGATTCTTAATTAAAGGTTTTTTTCAGGTATGTTTTAGAAATTCGAAAGATAGAGATAGAGATTTTTTTAGGGGCCCGTGGTTTTTTAAAAAATTGTCTCTACCTTAGACCCTGGTCCCCTCTCTTCAATCTCGAGGAAGAATTGGTTAAAAAGTTCCTCTGTGGGTGAGACTTTACAAGATCCCTCCGAAATTCTAGGGGCATGAGACTCTAAAATCCATAACGGATGCCTTAGGGAATCTAGTCGGTATCGGAGGGAAACAAATTCTGCATCACCTTCTCTTCTTATGCCAAGATACGTGTTAGAGTTGATCCGACTAGACCTTTGGTTCGTGCCATCGTGCTCAATTCTTTAATGGGAGTTTGGTTCCAACCCATAGATTATGAATGTCTATTGTTTAGATGTTTTCGAATGTAGATATATTGGGCACAAAATGAATAATTGCCCTCTAAATGAAAAAGGAAAGTAAAAATTCCTTTAGAAAAAGTGGCTCCAAAATAAAAATGGAAAGCAAGGGAGGAAGGAGAAGCCTTAATTCCAGATAATGGGGAAAAAATATAGAGGGATTTCTCTAAGGGAGTCAAGGTCTCCTTGGATAAGGAGGAAAAAGTTGAATTTTGTGAGTTAAAAAAAGATCTGGTCACTCAGGAGAAAATTCGGGATATTCTGAATGAAAATAAAGTCTTTGATTAAGAAAAGGAGATTTCCCATCAAATTCCTTTGGAGTAAGAGGATTTGGAAATTTTGATGGAGGCTTTCAATGTTAAGGGCGGATGGAGTAGGAAGGCTTCTCCAAGCTAGATTCAGAGGATTTGGATGGTAAGGGGAAAATATTTGATCCTAATAAGGATAATGAAAAAATTCTGAAGTACTTCATAACTCTTCAGAGGTCATCTTGAAAGAATTGGATACGAATAAGAATATTATCAGAACTCCTTTGAGGAAATCCAAAAGGCTAGCTTCGTCTAACTCCGTGCCCCGACCAGATACATGATGTGTGAAATCGGTAGGTAGGCGTTCTAATGCTCTCAAAACTTAATTGGAGGCCAAATTGAATTTTGCTATAGTTTATCAAAGTACCTTAGAGGCTTTTGTGTCAGGTGGGAGGGATTCTCCTTCCACCTAGGGGCCATGAAGATCTTAAGTTGGAATGTCAAAGGATTAAATTCCTTTGACAAGGGTCACTGGTTAAGCAACTTAGAGAAATAGAATGCCCAAATGTTTTTTTAATGCATGAGAATAAGATGGTTAAGGATGAATTTGAAGAGGTAAGAAAGAAATTTTGGTTCAATAGAAGAGTGATTTTTGTGGACGGAGTTGGGAATTCGGGATCGCCGACAATAGTCTAAAATCCAAGTAGAATTCGAGGTTGTGTCATGGAAAAATGTAAGTGGTTTATTATCCTAGAATGTGTGGATTTGTGTTCTAATGATAAGTTTGTGTTAGTTAATGTCTATGGGCCTATTTTGGTTGAAGAGAAAAAAGAATGTTGGGATGTGTTGTGCAATCTCTTGAAGGAGGAAGAAAGTAAAAAGGTTTTGGAGGGGATTTTAATGCAATTTTAAATTTAAAAGAAAATAAAGGCAGGAAAAGTTCCTTCCTCAGAGCTCTCTAGATTTGAGAGAATTCAATTACAATTTATCTTTCATAGACATGGAACTTAAGAATGGCTACTTCACATGGAATAATAGAATAATAGGTTCGAATGCCATTTTAGAAAGATTGGATAGATTCCTAATAAGTTTGAAATGGGGGCTGGAAAATTATCTTTTCTCCTCAGATATTTTTAAGGTGGCGGGGTCTAATTACTCTCCCATTAGTTTGAACTTAGCAATGGAGGGGCATCCTACTCTGCACCCCCTTCAAAATGGAATTTATGTGGTTTCTTGACCCCTCCTTTGAAGAAAATCTAGTATCTTGGTGACGGATTAAAGTGGAAGGAAGTAAGAGGTATTGTTTGATGAGAAAATTGAAACATGTGAAAGCAGAAGCTCGTAAGTGGAATAAACTATCTTTTGGTAATTTGTTCCACAAGAAAAATGAGTATGCTTCAAATTTAGAGTATGTTCAAGAAGATATTTTGAGAGATGGTGCTTCTAAACTTTTGCTTTCAAGGAAAAGAAAGGTCTTGCTTGTTTGGTATATTTTTACGTATGGAGGAAGCTTTTTGGAAGCAAAAATCTAGAGTTAAGTGGTTAAAAGAAGGTGATAAGAATACAAAATTATTCCATCTCTTCACCACAGTTAGGAGAAATGTGAATAGAATTGAGCAGCTTACCTTCCCTTCGGAGAAGTAATTTCAAATATGGAAAGGATCGGGGAGAAAGGGGTATCTTTTTTTAGGAATTTACACTTTGTGGAGGAAGGGGTATGACAAGATGAGGAAGATACTTTACTACAGGGGAAAATTTTAGTGGCGAATTTTCGTAAACTCGTGAAAATCAAGGATTATGGAAATTTGAATTGGTGAATATTATGTTGTTCGAGCTGACTTATTTGCGAAAAATTCGGCCGACATGTTCCTTATACTATTCATTTCGCCTAGATTTTACACATATATAAGAGCTTATGAATGTAATTTGCCACCATTTCAAATCATATCGTGTGCATATTCACTGAAGTAAACATAAGAAAATCCACAGCCGCCAACACTGAATTCTGAAATCTGAGTTGTCCAACCATAATTCATCCAACTCTGAGCCATCCACCTCGATCCGACTAACTCGCAATCCGAACCATCCAACCCCTAGCCTTCTAACCCCTAGCCGTCTAACCCCTAGTTGTTCAACCCTAAGCCATCCAACCTATAGTTGTCCAACCCTTGAACCGTCCAACCTATACCGTCCAACCCCGAACCATCCAACCTATAGCCGTCCAACCCTTTACCATCCATTCTCATAGCCTTGGAACATAAGAGTCACCCCTAAGGGCCTAAGCAGTAAGCAGTCATGGATACTAGAAATCAGGGCAAGAAGATTACAAATTTAGCAAGTTCAAAAAAGGGTGTCAATACTTTGCTTGGCTATTTTAGAAAATCACAAAAATGAAGTCGATTTCTTTTAATAAAATATCGGTATGTGGCAAGTGTTATTTACTGGTTATTTTATCTTACAGAATTTAATAATTATGCTTATGATATTATTATTGGAACTCTTTGACATTTGTACTATGTAAAAATTTAACTATACATAAGATTAATACTATGTAACAATTTTATAAAATTATTTGCAGACGTTTCAGAAATTCCTTCACAGAATAATCAATTTATAGATATTGATGATCCATTATATATTGAGGCAAACATTTTGTCCCTTGATGAAATAGAAGTACAAGAAAATTCATCGAACTCTCAAGATACACCAAGAGAGAAAGCTTCTACTCCAAGGTCTATTTCCATAAAAAGGAGACATGATATTCAAAATATTTCTGCTGATAGCCCAGATGTAGAAGTTGAATCCCAAGGAAAAAAAGAAAATATGTTAGAAGAAAGATGGAAAACTGGAAAATTGGAAGGAAATTCTAGTTCGAATGGGTTGCAAAATATCCTTTTATTGAACCTGTGTACACTGAAAATTGTAATGATGTTCCAACACAATGTCAATGTAAAATATGTGGTTGGAAATAGGGGAAGGATCACACGATGCAACTCAAACTGGACACAATTGAAAAACATTGTGGGAAAATATACATTTCCCAAAAGCTTAAGGATGATAGCATGGTCAAAACACATAAATGGAAACATGCAAAAGATTGTCTACATGTCAAATACATAGAAGAGTATGAAAAGGAACAAAAACGTATCAAATATATAAATGAAAAAGGTGGGACCATAGTAGCAAAATTGAGCAAAGCTATGGAGGCATAAATGCAAGCAAAGGGTATTCAATTTGCAACCGTATTTCATATAATGAAAAGGGGAAGACGATGTCGATTTCGGACAAAATAGAATGTTATATCAAGTTATTGGTTTAAAGAACATTCCTCAATCTCATTGGTCAGATACCAGCGGCTAGGATTGCAAAATGTCTATCTCTGGTAGAGAAGGAGGATCTGAAACTGTGTGTTCAAAAGGTAAAGTATATTTCCCTTTCTTTAGATGAGGTTACTATAGTCGATAATATTTCATGGATATGTATTCATGTTTACACATTTGCTAATGAAATAAGGACTCCATGCCTCTTGGCAATTCATAAAATGACAGAGAAATTGCAATTCTGAAAATATTTATAAATCGGTGGTATCAAATCAAGGATATCACCGAAATGGATGACTTTTCCATTGCAACAAAATTAGTTTGCGTTTAAACCGATGGTGCGGTACAGTAATGCAGGAGCCGAAATGGTTTGTGTGTTAGACTTCGATAACTATTGCTCCATGTATGGTTGTTGTCCACCGCATGACTCATAGAATGAATCTTGCCTACAAAATTGTGAGCACATTTGAAAATGTAGCTAAAGTGGAGGAATTGATACGTGATCTTCATGCTATTATTCTTGCAGATCCTAAGAGTTTTTAGAATTTAAAAAAATCTATTGGACTGACAGAGGGAAAAAAACTTCTCAAAGATGTAGATACCATATGGATATCTATGTACGAACCTACCTATAGAATATATGATGAATATCCTTCACTGATAGGATTTTATTTTAAATACTCATAGGATGTAGATAAAGCTAAAGATCTATTGTGTCGTCTAACTGACATAGAAACTTTACTCACACTTTGTGGTATTTTGCCCATGTTGAGGGAGCTTAATATTTTAACGAAGCATGCTCAAGATTGATCTTTCTACATTACAAACTTTATAAGACTCAAAAGACGTGTTTCTTGAGAGTCTAGAAAGTTTATATATTTCTGATGGGAGTTTTCAGGGTGTTGCTTTTGAAAACTGGAATGCATTGATAGATTTGAAAAATTCCAGGTGCTTCTTAAAGTACAATATAAATGATCATTTGTGTATAACAACACATGGAAGAGAGATTCAACTTCATACGTACCAAAAAAGAATTGATATGGCTAACTCAGAAATAGAAGAAGTAAGAGTGACACGAAATTTATATGATGCAGTATTAATGGAAACTAGGAATAAGTTGAGAAAGATCTCTGAATCGTTAGCTAAAGAGATCTGGGAAAGATTCAAAAATGATAAAATACTTGAAGCAATGGGAGTTGTAAATCCGTAGTTTTGGAATTTGTCTGGTGGAAAACCTTATACATCTATCAGTCCTTTATTTGTCAAAAACATGGGTGATCTAATTGATCATTTCTGTAAGACTGAAGAGATAAGTGGAGTTTTTGTAGAAGGAATTTTGGAAAGAAAACTACTTAGTTCACAGTCAATGGATTTTGCTAATACAATGATACGACAAGTTCAAATTTCTACAAACCCACAAGATTACAGTGCCATGAAAAGGATTTAGAAGGATATATGTTCTAATAGTATTCTAAGTGAAGATTTGAGTGAGTATATTAAGTTGTATGAGCTCTGTCAAACAATGATTTTGGGTTCTGTGGAAGATGAGAGGGTTTTCAGTGCACTATCCTTTTTAAAGTCAAAAGTTTGAAACAGATTGGATAGGAATCTAGAAAGTTGTCTCAAATTGTATGTATCGAGTTACTCAATGGAGTCTTTTCCTTATGATAGAGCACTGACATTGTGGAATTCACTAGTAGAAAGAAGAGGAGTTAGTAATATTCTGCCTGACCTAGGGGATCGAGACACATCCAAAATCATGCTACAGTTGATTTCCAAGACACAAATGAAAGTGTTTCTCTAGGACTGTTTGAATTCACATAGATTTCATTTCTTCTATACATTATTGAGACTACTTATGTATTTCATTCAGAGATTACAACTTTCAATAAATGCAATATTATATTTGTCATTATTTGATCCTTTGCCATTGGAACAATGTCATTATATGTTTCAATTATGCCATTTGTTTTTTAATGTTTGGTTTTCAAATTCAGACTGAAATAAGGACACATTCATCTTTTATATCTATTAATTTATTTATTTTACATCTGCAATAATTCAGAAACATAAAGAAACAAAATAGTGTAAATTTAAGCAACATTTACGTAAACAATAGAAAAGAAACATAGTTTGTATTAACATATAGTAACATTGTACAATTCTAACTTCCAAAGTTCTTTTGAAATCGATCTCTCATGTGGTGGATTACTTTATGAAAAAATTATAAATTCATAAAGCATTATCGGCCAATACAATTCAAAAAGGGGTTGTAATAACATATCAAAGCTTCTGACAAGTTCTGTCATATAAGGACACATTATGAGGTCATCCTCTTTTCTGCCTATGATTCAAAATCATAGTTGTCCTTATGTCTGCCACACAGAATAAAAACTAAAAAAGGGCTGGCCACTATCTTTTAATTCCTACGCTAGTGTCGGAATTGTGACAACACACCTATCACATGGTGAACTTTACTAACTTATCAAATTTTATGATGCAGGTGAAGCTTTTTCTTTTTCCTGCGTAAGAGATGGAGGAATCTGTTGCATCTGTACAAAGCTAGCTGCTATAACTCTTGATGCTTGAAGATCTCTTGCTGCAGTGTTGATATTTTCTAGTATATTCAGCTCCTCCCTCGCTACATCTCCTGCAGACAAAAGTGTTGCATCTGCATCTGTCTTTTCCTTCAATAATACTTTTGGATCCATCTTATGCTCCTTTATTATCCTTCTCAATGTATTATTTTGTTGATTAATAACAATGAGTTTTTCCTTCAACTATATAAAATAATTTAGGCTTTTGCGGCATTCTTCAAATGTGCTTAAAAATAGTTTGCTTCTTTCTTTAAATTTTCATATTTTGCCTACAAAATAGAAATATTAAATTTTTAGTCTATCGATAATATGAAAAAATTTATTGCAGTGCTTATAATATCGATAATTTTTAGTTTTTCATGTAAAACTAAATGCCCACTCACAACAACTTTCTCTTTTTTTGCATTTGCTATTAAAACATTAGTCTTGTCTTTAGACCATTTGTTGTAGTAAGCTTGTGCTTCAGCATTGAGATTCTCCAACCTATTTAGCATTATGTCTATAATTTCATCATTGTAATCATTACTATATGAAATTGTCCCTGATTGAGCTTTGTTTAGCAAAACATCCTGCCATGTTGGTTGGCTCTCTACGACAGTGAACAATGAATTCCTTTGAGCATGATTATGGTATCTTGTATTTATTTCTTTTATCAAAAATTTTGCTCTCCTCTCCCAAGACCACACCAAATCCACATCAGACATTACAACCTCTTGAATTGTTGCCCCCATACTATCTGATATCATATTTTCTAATATAAAATGTGTCTTTTCATCATTTGTTTGTGGAGCAGCACTTGGGGGAGGAGGAGAGTCACTGCCCTGTATTACATGCACATTTTGTTGTTGAGGCGAGTAGATTGAATCATATCGTGGGTGTCAAAATAGTTACCCTTGTCTGCATCGCCACTATCGAAGCCTAAATACTCCTCGTCAAGGGCGATGTTGTTGAAAAGTTGTGTGGTTGTTACACTTAAAACACCACCTAGTGACAGTCTAGGAAATTCGGTTGTAGCAGGATGAACTATTCCTGCTGACTCTGCAGGAATCCTAATATTCTTTCCTGAAGTCCTCCTTTGTGTTTGTACTTGACGTGTTGGAGGAATTGGTGGCCTCCTTGCAAGCGAAATATGCCCTGAAGCCATATTACTTCTGCATGAAGCAAACAACAAATTGTTAGAATATAACGGTTGGGCTTTGTAAATGCTAAAAAATTGTAAGGAAACAAAACATGCAAATCAAACTACCATATAATATACCTTGCATAGATGGAGACACAATCGTGACATTTCGATCTCCACACCTAGAATGAGTTTGATCTTCATCATAAAACTCAGTAGTTTCTAAATACAATACATGTAGAAAAGATCAGTAGAAATATTAGAATACATAATCTATATTAATTGTTTGAATTTGTAATTTATATAAAAAGATAACTTCATTATTCATACTTGTAGTTAAATGTGATGGTAAACGTGATGTGCATATCGACCCCCTAGGTAACTTTTGATGAGGTCTTACTGGTGTTGATTATGTTGAATCCATGTCAGAATCAGCACAGACCTCTGGAGGGGCTTTACCTCTAGCAATTGCCTCCTTATGCGATGCTGCAACTATAATTTTTCTCTGCAAAATAAAATCATACAATTATTATTTTATTCAAAATATTGAAATTGAAATCGTTATAACAAGTAAACAGTAAAAGTAACTGTTACCTGTTGTTCTTCGAGACTAAGACCAATCATATTATCATTGATTGCATTAGGAATCTTATGCTGCGTCAATTCGTAGTACGCTTCATAATAGAAAGTAAGAATAAAATTGCAACAAGAGAATACAATCTTGGATTTATCAGTTTGATTGGCTTTGCAGGCATGGGAGATATTTGATTTTATTATGTTGGACAAATAACTGCACCAATTGAATTGTTGACCTGCTAGTGTTCGTAATAAATATTAAACTACCCAATACGGAATGTATGTAGATCTCGCCTGTAATACAATCCTGACTCGAAAAAGTGAAGCAACTACAATAATTTTTTTTTTTGTAATACCTTGTAGAAGAAGGCCTCTTGATGAACAATCATAGGAGATGCAATTATAGAAAAGAAACGTTAGAGCCTTTGTGTGGTCGAGTAATGTTAAGAAAAAAATCATTTGAAAATAATAAACTTACCATCAACTTACGTACATTGAACGAGACTCCAAAACTTTTTGTCTTCGTCTGTAAGGACAACCTTTGTAGTAACAAGCGGCTTATTTTCGAAAGGTAAACTTGTTAATGATGCACGTCCTCGGGTTCAATAGAAAAAGAAATTTGACAACATTTCAGATGCACGAGAAGAACGGAAACTTGTCCATCATTGTTGTTGTAAGAGGTGAGAAGGTAATCAAGGACTAATGTATCAGTGTCGAATTGGGGCATGTTCACAAGCCCGAAAATTCTAATTTTTCGAGCCAATACTTTGGAGCGTCTTTTTCTTTTAGTAGAGCTAAAATCATGTGGGCACATGAGGTTTTTATATTGAAATTTGGGTGTAGGAATAGATGCAAAGATCTTGGTCATTGCTGAAATTTGGGTGTAAAATTAGAGAGCTCAGAGCACTAGAAATTTACGTATAAAAGTGAAAAAATGAACCTTGAAAGGGTATTTATAGGGCCCAAGGGTATCATTAATGAACATTAAATTCATTGGTATCAACTCCCAACCCATTCCATCCAACCCCTCATTCGTCCAACCCACCCGTCCAACTCTCTTGTCCAACCCTTAGCCGACCAACCCTCATCAGCCAACCCACCACGTCCAACCCTTGGTCGTCCAACTCCTCATCCGTCCAACCCACCCAACCAACCATTGCATGTCCACCCCTTTCCCATCTAACCCCTGCCCGTCCAACTCCTATCCGTCCAACCCACCCGTCCCAACCATTGACCATCTAACTATTAAGCGTCCAACTCACCCATCCAACCTATCCGTCCAACCTACCCGCCAAAATTGTGAAACGAGGGAACAATGCTCTGTGAAATCACCTTTGCCATGAAACATTTTTTTAGAAATTTACCAATGATTCGAAAGTTGATTTATGAGATTCGCCAACGATTCAAAAGTAATTTTTCGAGGGGTCTTCCTAAATTTACATGCTTTACTATCATATATCCCTATAATCATAGAGGTTGAAGAGGCAAAAAGATTAATGCTTCCTATTTCTTAGTAGGAGGTTCGGAAAGTCATTTTTTTGTTTGGGGGCATAAAGGCCCCTGGATCTGATTTTTAGATAGGTTTTTTCCAAAAAAATTGGCATATAGTGGGGAAGGATGTTTGGGCAGCGGTGGAAGAAACCTATCTTAAAAGAATGGAACTCTAAATTCCGGCTTTAATCCCTAAAAAGAAGAATGGAACTCTAAATTGCAATGACATCTACAAAATTGTTTCAAAAGAGTTTTCCTTAAGGTTAAAATATTTTTAATCTCTATCATCTCGGATAGTCATAGTGGGTTTGTAGAAGGAAAACAAATTTCAAACGGTATAGTGGTTGCACATGAATCTATTCATTCTCTCAATCATAAAAAGAATCTAGGAATGATAATCAAGTAAGAAATTATGAAGGCATATGACAAGGTGAACTAGAGATCTTTGGAAGCAAAGTGCTAGTTAAGTTAGGTTTTCCTCTTGATTGGGTGTAAATGATCAAGAGCGATATCTCTACTTCAAGTTCTAAGTTTTTATAAACGGTGTACCTGCTAGGAATTTTTCTTCTTCTAGTGATCTCGTGCAAGGAGATCCAATTTCTCCTTTTTTGTTTATCATTATGGATGAAAGTTTGTCGAGGGTGATTCAAAGTGTTGTGGATAGGAAGGAATTGAAAGGTTTAAAAATATCTTCTGAGATTGATCTTATGTCAAATTCTCAATTCGTGGATGCTATAGCACTATTGGGGATCCTTTGGTAGTCAAGAAAAGATATTTCAAGAAATTTTAGACAAATATGAAAAGGTTGTTGGTCGAAGGTGATTGCTCCTAAATCGAATCTATTTTATCGGTGTTGATTTGAAGTCAGCAGCGTAGGATAACAAATATTTTTGGCTTTTCAATTTGTTCTTACCCGGCCATACCCAAGCATGCCCCGATTGGTGGGGTGGCTAGGAAAGACCCTTGGAATCTGTTGTAGATAGGATTCAAACAAAATTAGATTCTTGGAAGGGAAGGTGGTTGACTTTGGGTGATAAAGCGAGTTGATTCAATCTTCCCTTCAAGTGATCCTATCTTATTTCATGTCTCTTTTTAAATTAACAGAGAAAGTGGTCAGTGAATTACCGGAGATAAAATGTGCATGTGTTGGCATTCCATTGCTCACACAAATTTATAATCAAGTGCATGTTTGGGGGCACCTCCCTCGATCTAAATATGTATCGTAATGTAGCTCTATCCAAAGTATTCCAACCCTCATCCTTTAATCCCAAGGCAAACAATGCATCCATATGTCATCTTTTATGAAACTCTCTCATTCGCATTTCTCTCTACAATCACTTATCAAGAAAACATGATAAATATTAGCACATCTAATATCAATCAACAATTATAACCCATCAACAAATATTCAATTTCACTATATACATGACAAAACACATTCATACCATATTGGAAAATATTCTAGTCTAGACCATACAACTCAAGGAAAGATAATACAAAATGGGTCAAAAACATCCCAAGCTATATGTTTTCACCTCGAGATGAAACCATACCATATGATATTATTAAACCTATCCTACTCAAATTCAAAAAAATTTTTTTGTAAAATTTTCAAAATCTACTACTATTTTAGGCCAAAATCATATTTTTCAATGCTTACTAGATGACCAACTATCTACAACTTAATGACATCGACCACATAATCAAATTACAAGCATAAAACATCTCTAGCATGTGGCATCCTATCTAGCTCGTGAGCAACTAAACTTACATTTTAATTTTCTTTCTTATTATTTATAGTAACTTACCCTTTTGCCTTATTAATCTCAACCACAATCAAGCTTTACCATTCAATTAATACTTAGAAATTTATCATACAACATCTCAAATTTTAGTAATCAAATTTTTGTGTCGTTTGTAGAATTGGGATCCTTATTTCCCTATTTTTTGAATGTTGCGTGACTTTTCTTTATCTCACATTTATTATAGTTGTGTCATGAAATTCTCTTATTGTTAAGCTTGTGCTTTATAATAATGTTCAATTATTATTTTAATCAATAATCATTTGTGCTCTATAATACTATTCAATTATTATTTCAATCAACAATCACATATGCTTTATACTACATATTCAATACTTTTACTAATATCGTACACATTATTTCAATCAACACTTACTTATTCTACATATAGACTCAACATACCTAATTGTCACTACTAAATATTTTAAATCTCTATTATCAATTAATTTCAATTCATACGATTTCACTTCATTCCATCCCTTCCATTGAAAGGTGGTAAAATATATGGGTTGGCTAAGTAAAGCTAACCTCTTCTATATGAATCACTATATAAACTTAACGACTCAATGTTCAACTCTAGCTACAAAGATGTAATGAATACTAAATTTACCAAGTTACAAATGAAAGTGTCATTGCATTTATTATAAATACGGGGAAAATAATTATCAAATCCACTAACCACTAATATTATAGTTATTATATACACCCATACAATACATGGTGGGGGTATGAAATGTCACTCCCTTTCAAATTTGCAAGGTTTTTCAAATCTTGTGACCTAGACATATCTACAATGGTGTGGTCCCGTAAATTATTCCAATCATAATTTTAGGGTGACCTAAAAGCTCAAATGACACTCTTCCTCTTGGTGCTAGGATACCTAATTTCCACCTATATACCTTAGGTGTCGGGATACCCGATTCGTACCTAGTTTTGAATCACTTATCGAGGATTGATGATCTCTAACTCTTCATGAATTATAGTATAATATCCATATCTTCAAGTATGTATTGCATACCTATGACACCCTTTGACATCGATGGTGTATTTTCCGTATATCCGTAATGAAATTACTTAGATAAATTTGAACATCAACAACAATATAACTCCAAAAACACCAAAATATAGAGAAATTATCACAATATACAAGTATAATGACTTAGCCACTTCGAGGGGGTAACCTCCAAACCATACAATAAGACTCAAGTGCTTAATATGATGATCATCTACTAGCTACTAACTCCTATATATACCCTACTATGCTATACAAAGCACCAAGGCCGACATACTAAGCATATAAAAACATAAATGAATGTGATATGACGTGATAAAAGATTATATTAATTGTTGGTCATTCAAATGTTCACCCGCATCTCGGATCTGAAAGAGCTGAGATGTTTGAGAAAATAATGGAACCGTCCCCAAGTTATGGGACCTTGCACGCTTGTGACGGATCTTTAGAGAAGGTCGGTTCCTCTACTTACCTTTAACGTTACTATTACTCCTAATGTTGAAAGAAAATCCTAGACTAAACATGCCAAGGGACCAGGATATAAGGATGTACGGAAAGGGGAAATCCTAAGCTAAGGAAGGCGATAGTGCCAGGGAAAGGGTCGATCTCTCTCCACGAACGACGAAGGAAATAGAGAGGGTGCAGGAGAAGAGGGCGGATAACGCGCACCATAGATCAACATGCGGGCTCGACCTTCCAGTGAGCACAACACATGAACACGAGGACTGCAAGTGAGAATATGCACAACATGCCGAAAAACACAATGAGAGGCGAGATGTAATGAAAACAAGAGAGGGAAGACAAGAGTTTCAAAAACATGATTTTATTGCTTAAGGGACACACAATCATTTACATTCACGGTAGGAGGCGAGAATACATTACAGAGACCATGCCAAGGTCTGAGACCCGTGGGAAGTTGGCCACCATTTTGGCATGGTATCATTACAACAGAGAGGGATCCTTTTTTACAAAGCAAAACTCTGCTATTTATAGAAGAAGAAAGAGAGAAGAGAAGGAGAAAAGGAGGGAAACTCGGATTCAAATCTTCAACCACCAACAACAAGTGATAAATGCCTACAAAACCACTTCCAAAGTCATAGATGCACTTCCCAATGTCTCTGTTTGGCATGTGGAAGAAGGAAGAAAGCAATATCTGATTAAAATTTGGTGGTTGAGGTTGATTAGATGTGTGCATTGATGAGATGAGAGACGTTTCCCTATTTTTTGCCTACCAAATTTTGCCTATATTTGAATTTTAATAGTCCAACATGTAGCTTGTGCCAACATCTCTCTGACAAGTCTAGGTGCACACCGATCAGGGATATGTAGCAGAAGATATGGATGTCAAAAGATGTTAGAGCCGTCCAACACGTAAGACACATGGCGCACACAGATTGACTGAAGAAATTGACCAATTGTTGATTTGTTTTATCTTTTTTGCCACGTGTCATGCACTAGTTGGTTGTCTAGATTCGACGCCCTATTGGCGTGCTTTGATAGGATGTGTGTTACACACTCAAGTCCTCGATCGATGACGTTGCATAGTGGTGGCATGGAAGAAGGCGCAAAGCACGAAAAGCAAGAGGTAAGAGCACAAAAGAGAAACAGAGAAAAGGTGCACGTGAAGGAGGAATAGGGGAATACTTGCTGGGACAAGTATGGGGAAGGGGCGCGAGCATTCAATCAAGGAGAGCAAGCATTGGTAGAAGAAAAGGTAATGTGCGTGAAGGAGTGCAAAGAAAAGAGGAAGTGCAAGGCACACAAGTGTGAAGGCATGTGAGGGACTTAGCCGATTTGGAAGGAAAGTCTCGTAGAAGTGTGCGACGGGATAGGAAAGAAAGTGGGCGCGTAGGAGAAGGCGCAAGAGAAAATGGAGGAGATAACATAATGCGGAGGGAGAAGCAGAAGGCACATAATGGCACACAAAGGAATCAGTAATCGTGCAAGGTGTCAAAAGAATAATCTTGAGTGTGTGCAACCTAAAATGTGAAACATCAGAGTCATAATAAAAGTATAAGTTATCCAGATAACTAGGAGAGTTATTTGGATAACAATTTTGGTGACTTTCGGGGGCCATCTTCCTACTAGATGAAGAGACCAGTAGCCTTAGAAGTCCATTGGGCATGGAGTCAAGTGCTAAATTTGAAGATTTGATTTGTAACTTGAAGAACATACTTGAATTCACTTACAACATTGTCTCGAAATTTGAACCGAATTGTTGCTCTCATGATGATATTCGACTTGGACCGTGAGAGTTTAAAGCAAAGTGCAGATTGTTGGAATTGCCTCTGCCAAAATTGAAATGCCATCCTAGGAAGCAAAAAAAAAAGGGGTGTGCGGGCACAACAAGAAAGGAAAGGTGCCGAGAGGAGCATGTCTTTGAAACAGAAGCACAACATTATGTACAAAATTAAAATCATACATGTCCCAAAGGGAACATGCAGAGTGTGCACAAGCACTTGTGTTACTGAAAGAAAACCTAAACTAGCCTACTCTAACTAGAGGTAAAGGGAGCTCAAGTAAAACTGCAATAGATAGGGAGAAGTAGCTTCCTTTCGTCACAAATTGTGACCATGTATTTGATTTAGCACTAAACATGGTAAAAAACAAGAGTGAAAAACCACCTTACAGATGGTGTTTCACCCTCCTCAAAGTATTAACAAATAGAATATATACCTTTAGAAGTTATTCTGCGATTGGATCTAGGAGGTGTTGTTGTTGACCTTTAACGCACTCGAAGCTCGCCTCATGCTTTGAAGTGAGCATGACCGATGACAACTCTATTTTTGGCTCTAGACTAGCCAAGTATCTGATTGGGCATGGTCTGATCCTTGTGATTTGCCCATTACTTTGAAGCTCAATCCCACATATGGGATTTTCTTATAGATTCTCCTTCGAAAGGGAGCACTAGCGAGTTATGTCAAATAAAGTCCGGGGCATGCATGGTACAAGCAACTTGGTCTCCTCCAGAACTACGCCCTCTAGAACTAACTGATTTTCTTCTAAAACAGGCACCCATATGATTTCCTCTTCCCAGTCAGAGTCGCATGAGTCATGTCATTCTTCAACTATTATGCAGTCGTCGAACATGATGATGTTGGTTGGGAAAGGCACGTTGGCAGGGGGTTGTTTGTTTATGGTATAGCTAGGTAGAGGGGACTTGGAAGGAAATGGGAGGGTGAGCACATAAGGTGTGAAAGGCACGCATACAAGAGGAGTGGAGGCATGTGTGAAAGAAGGGATATAAGAGAAGTGAAGGTGAGAGGATGGAGGAGGGGAATTCTCAATGAGGGCGTAGCACGTAAGAAGTTGGGAACATGCGCAATGGGATGAGATGATGTAAGTTGGTGTGGAGGAGTGGGAGGGCTATAAGATGGTAGTGCAGGGTTGCCCCATTGACAGGGTTACCGTGCACTAGAGTTTTGATCCTCCATTAGCTCCTCCCACTTTGTAATTTTGGGCAAAGATCTAATAATAAAGTGCAGCTCTGGCTTTGGGTGCTAAACCAACCTAGTACAGGGCCGACCCATGGACAAGGGATCTTGTAGCCAATTTTAGCTGCCTTTATGGAGCACTTGACTCTGAGCTGCATCATGTCCATCTCCATCTTTTGTACTTGCCTCTCAAAATCAACTTCTGTCATGGATTCTCCACCATCATCTGCATAAACCTGTTCTTCATAAACATTTTGGTTAGAAATAAGTGGGTTGTATGCATTTTCAGGATGACAAGGCTCATAAAACTGATTTGGAGGACTTTGGAACTGTGGGGATGGAGAAAAATAGCTTTGTTGTTGCAAATGAGAATTCCATGAAGGGAAAGAAGTCATGATTACACAACTTCAAAAGAGGAAGGTGGAACGATGGAAGAAGGAAAATGAATGAAAGGAAGAGGGGAGATTGGTCTGCGAATGAGAAAATGGGTGCGTTTGGATCAATGGAGTCACCAGATGTGTTGAAAAAATGCCTCCAAAGGTTGGATCTCAACAAAACACATCAAAATTTTTGAGATGAAGATATATAGCTCTTTAAACTGGTCCCACCAGTGTGTGCAAAACTATCGGTTGTTCAAACATGGACCGCGTCTCGGTCAAAAGAACCGAGTTGTTTGAGACAACAATGGAACCATCCCCAAGTTGTGGGACCTTGCATGTTTGGGACAGATCTTCGGAGAAGGTTGGTTCCTCTACCTACCTCTAATATGTTATCCTGCAAAATTGACAAGGGCAATTTTATAGGTAACCTT
This sequence comes from Taxus wallichiana var. yunnanensis, assembly GCA_018340775.1. NCBI lineage: Eukaryota > Viridiplantae > Streptophyta > Pinopsida > Cupressales > Taxaceae > Taxus > Taxus wallichiana. The sequence goes on along the minus strand of CM031234.1, from coordinate 244,409,917 downwards.
ACCAAAATTTTGTTCTGTTTCCTCGTAGAGGTCCCTCAGCGTTCGGAATGGTGTAAAATTCCTTTCCGGGAAATCTGGTTTCTCGAACTTAGTCATTTTGGTCTCTTTTTGGCTGGGCGCAGATTTTTTCCATGCAACACAAAGCTTATTTGTGCCCCCTTTTATTCCTTTGGCGCACCCTTTGGAATGTTAACACAACGACTATTGCACCTCCCCATGATGCGCCTTTCTTGCTTGCGCCAAGGCGCATGCGCTAACATGTCAACAACAAAAATGTTGTGCCCTTAAATGGTGCGCCAAAGCGCTCAAAATCCCATGTTGACAGTCCTAAATCTGTGCCAAGGGCACAGATATTTCCTTGCTGACAGACACATAACCGCACCAAAGGGCGTAAAGGTTTTCATGTCGACATACTTTTTTGTGCGCCCTTTGCAAAAGTTGGTGGCGCATTTATTACGCCTTTTGCTATATATAGGCGCATCCGCCCTGTCATTTTCATAATTGAAAACACGTGAAAATCTTATTTCTCTGCACCTGTCAGCGCCCTTGTCATCCTCGTGTCACGTTCGTGGACCCCACTTTGTTCCTCTCAGCCTATATATCTCCGGTAAGTGGCTCTTGCTTTTCTTATGGTTTTGCTTGTTGCTCTGCTATGGTTTTGCTTGTTATTGATTAAATATTGAAACCTAAGTGGCTTCCCCCAAACTAGTCTTCCCCTCCTTCCGATCTCATGGCACGGAGGGCTCTGTCCCAAAAAATGAACCCAGATCTTCTCTCGCTATGTTCCCCCCTTTATCAAGATTCATGTTGAAGGAGGCCTAAAAACTGCAAACCCATCAGGAAGGAGAGAAAACCTAAAACTGTCATTTCCACCCGTAGTTTTCTCTTGCACAATTTCCTACCTTGTTACAAAAAACATAGTCACGCCAAGACGACGCACTGTCCCCAATTGCAGCAAAGACGAATCCTTCCTGTGCCAAACAAAACCAAGTAAATCCTAAACCCCAGTAGCAAGCGCAATCCTACTTACAAAAACAAAAGTTTAAGGCAATCCTTTCTGTCTTTGCAGCACCAAAGGCCACATCGGCGCACATAAAGTTAGTGATACACCTTTTAATGTTGCGCCCCCTTTATTCCCTTGGCGCACTAAAATTCCATGCAACATGTCCCATATTTGCGCCTTGCGCATCCTCGCCCTCATATAACACCAAATTTATTTGCGCCCGCTTTAAAACCTCATATAATGGCGTAGGTGCACATCTCTCCTGTCTACACAACAACAATGTTATATGTAAATTTCATGTGCCTTGTGCCCTTTGGCATTGATTTCTTCCTTGCAACACTTCACTTGATGCACCATAGTTTTAACCTTGCACCTTGCAATTTTTCTGCGCCGTGCGCCCGAGGATTTTAAATTGCTAACTCCTCATTCTGTAAAGCTTTAATGGAAGATCTAACAACTAACATGGCTCTTCTACGTTGGACTTCACTCCTTCTTGTAGATCAGCATCTGAACTTAGATCCGCATATGTCTACATCAAGTAAGAGGCCAACCAAGTCAAAGGGTAAGGCCTAACTCACAGAGGAAGAGATGAAATACAAATATCAAAGGGTCAAGATGCCCGAGTCCCAGGTAGAATGTGACCTAGACATCAGAGATTCTGAACTTGGCCACATCGACATGGATGATTTTTGGGCCAGAACCAGGAGGGTCACGGGTAGTCCTTGGATGGACAAACCGGGTGCAAAGTGGTCTGCATTTCGCCGGGGGAATCCCACGTCGGTGGTGAATAATGAATTTATGATGGTGGTGGCTCATTGTTATAACAAAGACACGAGGTGTGTTGAGAATGAAAAGGGGGAGGTCATAGTCAATGCTATGTACCTTGGGATATAATATTATAATGTATATGGGTTGATGGAGATGCCGACATGTGGCACACATCCCCTTATCTTATTATATCATTCATTTATGATTTATTATGCTTAGGAGGTCGGCCTCAGTATTGGCCATAGGTTAGAATGGTATATATAGGGGTTAGAAGGTTGTATTTAATCATGATATTGAGTATTGGAGTGTTATTGTATGGTTTGGAGGTTACCCCCTCGAAGTGGTATTGGAGGTTGCCCCCTCGAAGTGGAAAAGCTATTATATGAGCATATTGTCTTCATTTTGGTGTTCTCTCATGTTATTCTTCTGTATATTTTCTGATTTATACAAGTAATATCCTTACAAGTGGTATCAGAGTAGCGATTTCGGCCAAAATTAGGGCAAAAACCCTAATTTTTTGTTTCGCATATATCTTGAAGAGGGTATCGAATTTTTTCCCAATTTTTCATCATAATTTGGAAACACTCTAAGTCAGAATATCTGAAAAATTCAGCTCCATTGGATCTGTTTTACGGATGTTATTGGTGTTTTAGGTTTTTTCATAAATTCACTTTTCAGGAAGCAAATTGTGGTATTTTTTAGCAAAATTTATATTTTCGGAAAGCTCTTGAAATTTCAGTTAGGGTTTGTTCTTTGTGTTTTTATCCATCTACCGAAATATTTTCAGAATTCTGAAAACCCTAGTTTTGTGGATCATGGGGATGGTAGCTTTTTTTAGAGATGGCAGGATTGATGCTAGAGAATGGTGGAACAAATTCAGGGATAAATTCTCTAAACCATCAGATATTTGGTTATTCAAGTTGTGGATTAGTGGCCCTACACATATTTTCTTTTCTAAGTTAGAAAAGGAAAAGTCTAATTGGTCTTTGCAGGAACTGGAACAAGTTTTTATGGACAGATGGGCAACAAAAGAAGAAGAAGAAGAAGAAGAAGAAGAAAAAGAAAAAGAAAAAGAAGTAGAAGAAGAAGAATCAGAAGCAGAAGCAACATCGAAGAAGAAGAAGAAGAAGAAGATGTTGATGATGAAATTGCTACACAGGATAGGATTTCATATGGTGGTTGGATGATCGAGCTTGGTGACAAGTGTGCAATAATTTAAAGCACACTCATTATATGGCTTCTTCTTATGTTTCGGGGATGAAACATGTCAAAGAGGGAGGCAATGCTATGTACCTTGGGATATATTATAATGTATATGGGTTGATGGAGATGCCGACATGTGGCACACATCCCCTTATCTTATTATATCATTCATTTATGATTTATTATGCTTAGGAGGTCGGCCTCAGTATTGGCCATAGGTTAGAATGGTATATATAGGGGTTAGAAGGTTATAGTTAATCATCATATTGAGTATTGGAGTGTTATTGTATGGTTTGGAGGTTACCCCCTCGAAGTGGTATTGGAGGTTGCCCCCTCGAAGTGGCAAAGCTATTATATGAGCATATTGTCTTCATTTATATATATTTTGGTGTTCTCCCATGTTATTCTTCTATATATGTTTTGATTTATACAAGTAATATCCTTACAAACCTCACTACCCTAAGACTTCGAGATCATGCTAGGCATTCCCCACCACCGGCATTTTGTGGGTAAAGCAAAGAAGATTGCACCAAGGCGTGGGAGGAAAATGAAGACAAGTGCATATAATTAATGAACGAGGTGTAGTGAAGAATAAGAAGGTGATAACTAGGTGGCCACATGTTATTCACCGCAGGGACTTCTTTTAGGAACCGAGTGATACCATCACATTCCTAAGCAGAGTATTTGGGCTTTCTGATGCCCATTACTTCCACAAATGGATGCTCAGGTATCTGGAAACCATGAATAAAAACGTGCCTAATCAGCACTTTGAATGGGCAGAGATCATAAGCAACACCATCTCTGAGCAGCTCCAACAACTCACCACAACAGGAGGTTCTACATGAACTCCTACATAGTCTACGCTGTAGCCTTAGAGAGAGACTATCCAAAGACCGAGCCGATGTGGGGTTTGGCCTCGGTGAAAATATATGAGTATTACCCGAGTTGAAGTTGGAGAACAACATCCCACAGTTCACCAAGATCAACGATGCCTTTTTCTACGTCATCATCTGCTTATTGAGGCCCAATATGACTCACGGTCGAATGACCAAGAGCATAGTCATGACAACCTAGAGGTGGGGGGCATTGTTTACACAATTCCCCACTTTCACCTATCTCAGAGCAGCCAACTTCTTGGGGGAGCCTACCAAATTGCCGAGGTATGCAGGCCCTAAGCTGATCTTGTTGAAGTTGTCCAAGCAGCTCATAACATATCACGAGAAGTGCTTGAAAAGGAAGAAGGGTGGAACTCCTTTCCCCCTCACAGTGGGTAGGTACACTTGCATTTCTCACACCAAGGCCCGGGAAATATTCATAGAACTAGAGCTGCTTAACCTAAAGCACAATTTCCCGGCAAGGCCCACTTTTGATCCAAGAAATTTCCTCCCAAAGGCAAAACTCGATTCGATCGATCCACGTTCCATAGATTGAGGACATCTACATCAACCTGTATCACGAGGTCGAACTCAAGAGAAATGATCACTCCCGCCTGGCCCTAGCGGAAATTATTCAATATGGCGTGGCCATTGTTCCAAAAGGTTTCCAAAACTAATCAAGAAGTTGATTAGGTATATCTAGACACGGATGGGGACAACTGGCCATTTGCCAAAATTGATAGGACAAAGGCACCTCGCACCATTGAAGTAAGGGTTAAGGACACACTGCGGCGAATAGAGCATTGGTGCGTAATGAATGGCCTTATCTACGTTGGAGTAGATTTCACCACATCCCCTTTGGGCAACGCACTTGGCAGTCAAAGCATCTGCCAAAGGGCAAAGGCAAAGATAAAGAGGGAGAATCAAGCTCCGCTCAAGAAGAAGCTCCTGAGAGCCCTCCTTCCGCCGCACAGGAACATGTTATAACTCTTGTATCCCCAGAGAAAGAAGTGGCAGAGAGTGTTCCAATGGGCACATCCATTCAAGATGTTGCCACTGCTTCAACCATGGAGGTTCCCACCGTCCCTTCTCCCCCTCCTCATGTGACTCAAGCGACCATTCCTTTGGTCGTATCCTCTCCCCCATCTTCTACTGTTCCCCCTTCCTCTTCCTCCATTTTCTCTTCCCTCGCGGAGCTGTCCCCCACCATTTCTTCTCTTATCTCTTAGCTCCCTTCCACTCCCACAACTACCTCCTCTGCAGTGTCTCTTCCTCCCGTGAGCACTTTCTTGGCCTCTCTCTCAATGCCGCCACCAAGTGTCTCAACCCATTTCCTCTCATCCACCGTAGCAGCTCCCTTTTCCACCTCTGGTCCCACTCCCTTAAGTCCAACATGGATCTCTCAAAGACCTAGTCAACATAAGAGGAAAGTCCCCATTGCACCAATGGACTTTTCCGTTATCCCAACAAAAGGGGCTAAGAAGCAAAAGCCCATAACCTCGTTTCTCTCGAGTGCATCGGAGAAAGAGTGATGGAGATTACGTATCTCGATCCTACAAAGGATAAAAAGGATCTGTCCCTATAGATTATACAAAGTGACGCATGTCACAATGGGAACGCTATCCGAGAGCCTTCAAGGAGAGGCCCTATCTCATGGTGGATGCCCTTTGCAAGAAGCTTCAAGAAGCAAAGGAAGAGAAGAGGTTACCGAAAGAGCGAATAAGCATCTTCTCCACGCCTTGCAGAAAATGGGTAGTGCACCTCCTACAACTGCCACTGAAACTCTTGAGGTCCTTAGTCAGGATAAGATAAACAAATACGCCAAGATTGGCAAACAAGGCATGGCAGTATCCACCTGGAGAGACCAAATCCTCAAAGATAACGAGGAAGTAATTATCAAGTTCACCGAATTATATCAGAACATTGGTCGAGGCGAACAAGGAACTCCAGGTGATTGCAGGACCTATCTCTGAAGAGTTGGACCATGCTAGGTTGCAACATGAGACATTCCAAAAGATGCTCGACTACTCGGTTGATGATTTAGTTAAATTCGGCATCTTCGATCACCCCAGGGTACCCAGCAAAATCCTTGCTGCTTTGGACTACCAGGTCGATCAGATGGAATTTGTCCTGGAGAAGATAGACAAGGTCAAGGAGGAAGCCCTGGATGTAATGCATCAAATGGAGCAAATTGTCCTAAGAATGTCTCCGGGCTTGCTCACTCCTTCATTCGCCTTGAGGAAGGCAGATGAAACCATTCGGATCTTCAAGGAGATCGTCTCTCAAGGGCTAGGGCCAGAAGTCACTTTCGACACTGAATCCATCAATAACCTTCTGGCCTGCCGTGATTTTGTGGGGTACCTGATGGAGGCAGGTAATGAATATTTCAAGCTCCCGAAAAACTTAGAGATGAACGGGAGACTTGCAAGGTCATCGGTGATCATACCAAGGGTCCTGCCCAGGATCAACTGCAGCCGATGGTCAGTAAATTCATGGAATACCGGGCTCAATTCCACATTGTCTCTCCTGAGCAGAAGCAAGATACTCCCTTTCACCATGAGATGACGATGAATAGCCTTCCTCCTCTTGGATTTTTTTTTGTAAAAATCTAAAAGTATGTTGGCACAAATGATGACATCATCTATGTTGCACCATGGGATGTTGTCATCCACCAAGTTGCCCAAAGTCAACAGTTGACTTTTAGATTTTTTGTAGATATTTTGTAATTAGTTGTTGGTTCCTTTTGGCCTTCTCTCCTCTCCTCCTTCTATAAATACTTGGATACTTGTAGTATTCAGGTGGTGGACACTTTTTAGATAAAAAATAGAAGTAAGGAGAAAAGGCTTTGTACTTTTGTAACAGAAGAAAATACTAATACAATATTGAGACTTTGTGCTTTGAAATACCCGTGTTATGCATCGAAATTTCTTATGTTAGATCTCGTATGTTTATTCTATTGAATCTACCTCTGCTTTTTGTCATTTGTTCATCAAGATTGCTTTATTCGTTTATGCAAGTAGGTTTGGGTCCATTTATTACCAATCCCAAAACATAGACCTTCCGATCTTTTTGCTTTAGAATTCATTTCATTTTCCCCTTCGGATCTATCTATCTTACCTTCATCTTACCCCTCTTTCCTTTCTTTTCATAGTCGGAAACACCCCAACTGGAATGAGATCCCAAACCCCGAAGGCGGAATATTGTGAGACTTGCACAGATTCCTGCTGGTAGAATAACAATAAACCAGTTTCGCTTTGCTGTCTCAAAGAGGGGTTATGCCCTGCACACTGTTGGCTCGTCTATCCATAGATCTCCTGCTACCCAATAGATTTTCGGACCAACAGCTTTTTGGCGACTCTGGGGGATTGAACCTTAGAATCTCTGGCATGGTATGTTAGAAAATCAATAAAACTGTAGAAACCACTACTGTTTGGAAATCTTAACTTTTGTTCAAAATTTAAATTTTTGCAAAAGTGATTCAAACTGAAAATTTTCTTCAAGGATCCATAGATCAAGACTAGTTAGAGATCTTTAGTTCACTGAGTTTTTACAAAAACCCGTATTTTTCGTAGATCCGAGTTTAATTGTCGCTTTACAAAAATTTCAAACCCTTGCGAAAAGTCAACTCTAAGATCTGAAAATCAGCTTACTAAGTTAACCATCATTTTATCCTCACTAATCTTTGTCATTAAACTGCAATCGGTTTTCAAAAAGGGATAAAATTAAATATTTAGAAAAGGTACAAGCTGCTGATTTTTGTCAAAAATCAGAAAATCAGCAAGTACAACCAAAAAGAGTTTTTAAAATCTACTCCAAAATATTGTAGATCTGAGAGATACACTAGTGGGTGAACCATTTACTCGTAGCAGGAAAGCTCGTGGAGAAATTGATCCTACTTTTGATCTACTTCAAAGGAACAACTTCAATATTACACCGACACGCTTCTCATCGCTAAGTTCAGCTGACCGGTCATCCAGAAGTGTCTCACCTCCACAAAGGAATCATTTTTCACAAGGAACATCCTCATCTCTTTGTAGTGCTTTCTTTGCTCGGTGGAACCGTGCTTCCACTCACGTCCTTTTTCTAGTTTTCAAATGGAAGTACCATGGGGAAATGCTATGGGCCCACTTGTTTTGCCACTTCCTATTCATGCGCTCCTCATGGAAATCGAAAGAATTTCTCCAAATTTGATGGAAGCGAAAACCAAAGTACGGATTCACACATATCTCGCATTCATCATGTCATGCAAGATCCTGGATGTGACCCATGAGGATGTGTCAATTTGCCTCTTCTGGAAACCTTGCGAGGACCCGCGCCGGAATGGTTTCGGCATTTGCCACCGGATCTATCGCTAGTTGGGCCACCTTATGGAATGCATTTGAAGAAAGGTATAAGCCTTTAGAAGACGCGTTTGCACTCTCATCACAAAGATCACCCACGAAGAAGGAGGTCAATGAAACCATGCGTAATTTCATCGCCCGTTTCAATTCATTAATCAATCGTGTTCGCCCATCTATGCCGCCAACACTAGAAAATCAAAAGTGTTTCTTCGTCAACGCCATGAGCTCAAAAGTAAGTTTCTTACTCTTGCAAGAACAAGTCACTACTTTGGTTCTTGCCCAAGCTGCTGCCATTCGGATTGAAGATAACTTGCTAATATCTGGTGAATTAAAGCAAGAGCCATCCAAGCCAAAATTTTCAACTCCTTCTCAAGCCACTTCATCAGATCCGACATTCCAGAAGATGGCGAACGACTTGCTCGTGTTAAAGAAGCAGTTAGCTCAGGCTTCTCCGAGCTCTTCATACCGAGATATCCCACGAAGGAATTTCAATTCCAACAACGTCCCACAAAGGCCACATTTACCTGCAACTGCTCCACGGTTGGCGCTCGAGGCCCCTTCGGTCAATGCCTTGGTCGAGATCGAAGAGGAGGAGCAAATTTATGAAGAACCTTCATCGCAAGGTGAAGATGATCAAGATGTCGGTGAACCGACTGGCGACTCTACTATCGGGTATATGGAATTTGATGAGGAGGAATCTGATGAAGAAGAGGGTACCCAAGGATATGCAAGTGGGCAGTCATATGTTGTTTTCACCCACTCATAATGAAAAGAAGTAAAAGTTCTTTGCTTGGGATGCAAAAAGAGAAGGCCGTGTCAAACACCCCTCCAACCATCGCTAAAAGAGGTAATCCCCTTCCTGCTCAACCTCTTATTAAGTCTTTTTCGAAGAAATATTTTTCCCCTATCTCCCCTCCGAATCAGCCCTCTCATATTCCTATCAAGACCAATAATCCTACCCTACCATCGCGAAATGAGGGACTCATTCCTTCATCAACGCAACCCTTGGCCGCGTTTGACATAATTGATCATGCTAAAAAGACCAAGATCCAAATGTCTGAAGCCGAGTATCTTCAGTCAAACCCCAAACAACTTGTAAGGTTGACCAAATATATTCAAAGCCAAGCTGTCATCACTCCTCAGACCTCCCCGAAAGGAATTCTTTCTACTCCTCCTGCATCTCGCATAAATGTTGCCTCGACTTCTGCGTCAAGCAAAATAGAACCTTTCTATCTCTCTCTCCTAATCAATGGTCATAAGTTAAGCAACTGCATAATTGATTCTAGAGCTTCTGACAATGTCATGCCGGTAAAATTTGCTCATGCTCTGGGTCTCACACTTACCAAGCCTTTCGACAGATGTTACTCCTTGGAAACTAAGCAGGTTCCATTGATCGATCAGATCAAGGACGCGCAGTTCGCATTTGTAGCATTCCCAGAGAAAAGAGTAAAGATGACTGTCCTCGTTGCCGATATTCCGAAACATATGGAATTCTACTAGGGAGGAGCTTTTACAGTGAAGTTGGTGGAGAGATTCATATGGACTGGTCTAAGGCTAGAATCCCCGTCAAAGGTGTAATGCAAACATTGGAGCCGAGAATCACAAAAGAAGTACTTGGTTACTAACTCTGATGACCCCAAAGCCCAAATTCTCTTCGAATCATCAGGGATGGGGAATTATTTCTTATCTACTGAGTCTGACAAAATGGATGTTCCCGTCCGGGAAGAGGATCTTAATAAGATATGGACGTTGCAGTTTGATGGCAGTTGTGCAACTAGTGGATGCGGTGTCGGAGCTGTGTTAATTTCCCCGAGAGGAAGAGATTATTCCTCTTTCTTTCAAGTTACAGTTTTTCAACACGAATAATACTGCTGAGTATGAATCCTTACTACTTGGCATGCAGGCCGCAAAGGAGAGGGGAATCAAGAACTTGAAAGTGTAAGGTGATGCAGAGCTGGTCGTAAATCAAGTAAAAAGGATATACCAAGTAAAAAATGAAAGGCTCAGGCATTACCACAATGTGGTATGGGACAACGTTGAGGAGTTTGATGCTTTTTCAATAAAATCCATTCCAAGAGCTCAAAACGACATGGCCGATTCATTAGCCGTCTCAGCATCCCTCATGCTCCCCCACCCAGGGTTGAAAACAAACACATATACCATTGAGGTAGTTTTCCACCCAAATGTGCCGATAACTCTCAAGACCTTTCGGGTATTTAATGATGACAATCAACTTATTGCCTTCCTGGAAAAAGTAGAAAATTTCAGTGAGCTTCATTTTGAAGGATCCACTTCTGCATGCCATGAATCTGTTACGGATCAAGACGAGGAATCAAAAGGAAGTGATGGCATATGTCAGCTCAAAGGAAATAAAATTCCAAAAGGTTTGGTTTCTATGGAACATTTGTTCGATAGACATGATCATTTTGTAAGGGAGAAAAGGTGAGATAATCCTAACTCCTCTCCAGAGACCAAGCCGGTCAATCTAGGTTTTGTGGAACATCCGCAATTTGTGAACATCAGAAAATGTTGCACACCCGAAGAAAAGCGGAAGTTTGTCAAATTGCTTGAAGAAATACATGGATGTATTGGCATGGTCCTATGCCGATCTAAAGTCTTTCAAGCCAAAGGACGTCCAACATGACATCCCGTTGAAGGAAGGTGTCAAACCCTTTCGCCAGAAATAGAGGCACTATAATCCCAAGATCTCGGGTACCATCCAGGCTAAAATACAGAAGATGCTGGATGCAAGGATCATTTTTCCTATCCATCACAAGTACACAGGTCATGAATATCATGCCAAGACGCAAGAAAAATGGCAAGATATGCATCTCGCATAGATTTTGAAACTGAATCAAGCATCCTGAAAGATAACTACCCGCTTCCCATAATGGACCAAGTTCTGCAGTGAAGAATGGCGGTTCGGAAATGTTGTCCATGCTTGATGGTTTTGGGCTATAATCAGATTGAAGTCTCACCTGAAGACCAATTCAAAACAACATTCACTACCCTTGGGGCACATTCGCCTATAGCAGGATGCCTTTTGGCATGACCAATGTGGTGCCACTTTTCAATGGGTGATGGACTTCGCATTCAAATGTATGATGGGAAAGGTTATCATAGTTTATTTAGATGACTTAACTGTGTTCTCTAAATAGTGAAATGATCATTGTGATCATTTGGAACAAGTATTGACTAGATGTCGAGAGCACGAGATCTCCCGAATCTAAAAAGTTTGTTTTCGGGGTCATGGAAAGAAAGTTATTGGGACACATTGTTAGCAAAGAAGGGACAAAGATAGATGCCGAAAGGGTTAGGGCTATTTAGAGCCTTACTTTACCCACAAGCAAGACCGGCATTCACTCTTTCTTCGTAGAAAAGTAAACTTTCTCAGGCGCTTCGTTCTCGACTTTGCTGAAAAGACTCGCCACATATCAAACATGATGAAAGGGTCACCAAATTTCCGGTGGAGCGAAGAAGGAAAGGCATCATTCGAGGATATAAAAGCCTTCGTCGCTCAGTGCACCAGTCTTGGTATGTCCCGATTTCTCCAAGGATTTTATCATGTATAGCTATGCATCTGAGCATACTGTATCGGCCATCTTAATGCAAAAGAATTATGAAAATGTTGAATCTCCAATCACATTCATGAGCTCTCCCCTCAAGCCTCACGAATTGAATATGTCTCAGTTGGAAAAACATGCCTTCGCCATTATCAAAGCAGTCAAGAACTTCAGGTATTATATTCTAAACTCTCATACAACGGTGATGGTCCCTGACACGGCAGTCAAGTCAATTTTAACTCAACAGTAGTTAGGGAGTTTGCGAGGGAGTTAGATCTCAAAGGTCCAGGAGTACGATCTAGATATAAAACCAACCAAGTTGGTAAGAGGCAAGGGCCTATGCCAGCTTATGGCTGAAAACAAAGATTCAGAGGTCTCTAAAAAAAAAGATAATTGCATCGATGGAATGCGGGGTCAACCAAAGGAAGCTCGATGGTCCTATTTTTCACGACTAGCGATGAGTGGTATTCTGATATCACTTTCTTTCTCACTTATGGTGAGTTCCCAGCTCATCTAACCTCAAAGAAGAAGCATACTATAAAGCTCAGCAGCGATCGGATGTCATCTAGGATGACAGTTTGTACAAACACATAATTGATGGCATCTTCTTGCGATGTGTTGACAAGCCACATCGGTAAAGTTACTCGAAAGTTTTCATGATTCAGCATGTGGTGGTCATTTTTCCTCTTCCGTGACAACACACAAGATCATCCGGGCTAGGTACTATTGGCCAACGCTATTTCGGGATACAACCACTTGGGTAGCAAAATGTGAGCTTTGCCATAGTTTGTTGGCAAACCAAAATTGGCTGCTTTTCCCCTCAGGCCTGGTCGTTATTGACGAACCATTCAGGAAATGGGGAATTGAATTTATCGAGAGCACTCCATCCCCAATCGAGTGCCGGACATAGTTATGTCCTAACAACAACAGATTACTTCACCAAATGGGTGGAGGCCATACCTGTTAAAAATGCCACTTCTGAAGTTGTTTGCAACTTCATCAAGGAAAATATCATCGTGAGATTTGGTGTCCCACACAAAATCATTGCTGATAATGCTTCCAATCTTTCCTCTCGGGAAGTTATCGGTTTTTGCTATGAATATGGGATAATCTTGGCCCATGCCTCGATTATTACCCCCAGGGAAATGGTCAGGCGGAATCCAGTAATAAAAACTTAGTGACCATCATACGGAAGCTAGTTGATGAGAATCACGGATGTGGCATAAGTCATTGTATGACGCTTTGTGGGTGGACCGCATTACTCCCAAGAGGTCTCTCGGTATGTCGCCTTTTCAAGTGTTATATGGAATCGACGCCGAGCTCCCCATTTCTCGCAGAACTTCCTGCTCTGCGCTTGGCACGAGCGAGTGAAGATGAGACTTTCCAAAATTCTCTTGAAAAGAGGATCATGTATCTAGTAGAGCTTGAAGAAAAGAGAGTAAAGGTGGTCGACAGAATCACCGAACATCAGAATCAAGTCAAGAGACTGTTCGATAAAAAGGCCAAGTAGAGGGATTTCCAGGTGGGAGATCTCGTCCTTCTATGGGACAAGCGAAGAGAGCCGAAAGGCATGCACGGAAAATTTGATTCTCTATGGAGGGGACCTTTCAAGATCAAGCGGCTCAATGGAGAGTATAGCTTCTATCTCTCATATCCGGATGGAACCGAGCTCCCGCTTCCCTATAGCGGGCAACATCTTAAAATATTCAGGAAGTAGAGCTCGCTCTCTTCTTTGTACAGTTTGCTTTGGTTGTGTGTTTGTTTTGTCATGTGTTTGCTTTCTATTTGTTGTGTGTTCCCTGTTTTCCCTTTTGGTCGCCCTTGTTTTTGACTCTGTTACCCAATGGATAGGCACATGTTGATCTGGGATTCTCTACCCTTAAGCTTCACTTAAAGATAGTCCCCAGAAAGAGCCAGCTGCTATCCTGCAAAATTGAACAGGGAAATTTTACAGGTAACCTTACCAAATTTTTGTTCTGTTTCCTCGTAGAGGTCCCTCAACGTTCAAAATGGTGTAAAATTCCTTTCAGGGAAATCTATTTTCTCGAACTTAGTCATTTTGGTCTCTTTTTGGCTAGGCGCAGATTTTGTCCATGCAACACAAAGCTTATTTGCACCCCCTTTTATTCCTTTGGTGCACCCTTTGGAATGTTAACACAACGACTGTTGCGCCTCCCCATGATGCGCCTTTCTTGCTTGCAAGGCGCATGTGCCGACATGTCAACAACAAAAATGTTACGCCCTTAAACAGTGCGCCAAAGCACTCAAAATCCCATGTTGACAGTCCTGAATCTGCGCCAAGGGCGCAGATATTTACTTGCTGATAGACACATAACCGCGCCAAAAGGCACAAAGGTTTTCATGTCGACATACTTTTTTGTGCACCCTTTGCAAAAGTTGGTGGCGCATTTATTGCACCTTTTGCTATATATAGGCGCATCCACCCTGTCATTTTCACAATTGAAAACACATGAAAATATTATTTCTCTACACCTGTCGGCACCCTTATCATCCTTGTGTCGCGTTCATGGACCCCACTTCATTCCTCTCATCCTATATATCTCTAGTAAGTGGCTCTTGCTTTTCTTATGGTTTTGCTTGTTGCTCTGCTATGGTTTTGCTTATTATTGATTAAATATTGAAACCTAAGTGGCTTCCCCCCAAACCAGTCTTCCCCTCCTTCCAGATCTGCTGGCCTAGAGGGCTCTGTCCCAAAAATGAACCCAGATCTTCTCTGCTATGTTCCCCCCACTGTCAAGATTCATGTTGAAGGAGGCCTAAAAACCGCAAACCCATCAGGAAGGAGAGAAAACCTAAAAGCTATCATTTCCACCCGTAGTTTTCTCTTGGCGCAATCGCCTACCTTGTTACAAAAAAACATAGTCGCGCCAAGAGGGCACACTGTCCCCAATTGCAGCATGAATCCTTCCTGCACCAAGAAAACCAAGTAAATCCTAAACCTCAAGGCGCGCAGTGCAATCCTGCTTACAACAACAAAAGTGTCATGCAATCCTTTCTGCATCGCGCCAAAAGGCGCACATAAAGTTAGTAATAGACCTTTTAATGTTGCGCCCCCTTTATTCCCTTGGCACACCAAAATTCCATGCAACATGTCCCATATCTCGCCCTTGGCGCATCCTGCCCTCATGCAACACCAAATTTATTTGTGCCCAATTTAAAACCTCATATAATGGTGTAGGCGCACATCTGTCTACAACAACAACAATGTTATATGTAAATTTCATGCGCTCTGCGCCCTTTGGCGCTTATTTCTTCCTTGTAACACTCCACTTCAGTGCGCCATAGTTTTAACCCTGCACCTTGCAATTTTTCTGCGCCGTGCGCCCAGAGGCTTTTAAATTGCTAACTCCTCATTCTGTAAAGCTTTAATGGAAGATCTAATAGCTAACATGGCTCTTCTGCGTTGGACTTCACTCCTTCTTGCAGATCGCAGAATCGAACTCGATCCACACATGTCTACATCAAGCAAGAGGCCAACCAAGTCAAAGGGTAAGGCCAAACTCACAGAGGAAGAGATTAAATACAAATATCAAAGGGTCGATGCCCGAGTCCCAGGCAGAATGTGACCTAGACATTAGAGATTCTGAACTTGGCCACATCGACATGGATGATTTTTGGGCCATAACCAGGAGGGTCACAGGCAGTCCTTGGATGGACAAACTGGTAGGTAGTGGTCTGCATTTCATCGGGGAATCCCCGTCAGTGCGGTGAATAATGAATTTATGATGGTGGTGGCCCACTGTTATAACAAAGACACAAGGTGTGTCGAGAATGAAAAGGGGAGGTCATAGTAAACCTCACCGCCCGACACTTTGATATCATGCTTTAGGCATTCCCCACCACTGGCATTTTGTGGTAGAAGCCAAGAAGACTGCAAAGCAAGGCATGGGAGGAAAATGAAGACAAGTGCATGCGAAGTAATGAACGAGGTGTACTCAAGAATAAAAAGGTGATAACCGGGTGGCCACAGTTTATTCATCGCAGCGACTTCTCTCGAGGAACCGAGTGATACCATCACATTTCTAAGTAGAGTATTTAGGATTTCGATGCCCATTACTTCCACAAATGGATGCTCAAGTATCTGGAAACCATGAATAAAAACGTGCCTATCGCACTTTGAATGGGCGAGAGATCACAGCGGCACCCATCTCTGAGCAGCTCCAACAACTCACCACAACGGGAGGTTCTACATGAACTCCTACGTAGTCTACGCTGCAGCCTCAGAGAGAGACTATCCAGCATTGAGCCGATGTGGGGTTTGGCCTCAGGTGAAAATATATGAGTATTACCTAGAGTTGAAGCTGGAGAACAACATCCCATAGTTCACCAAGATCAACGATGCCTTTTTCTACGGCATCATCTGCCTATTGAGGCCCAATATGACTCACGGTCGAACGACCAAGAGCATAGTCACGACAACCGAGAAGTGGGGGGCGTTGTTTACATAATTCCCCACTTTCACCTATCTCGGAGCAGGCCAACTTCTTGGGGAGCCCACCAAATTGCCGAGGTATGCGGGCCCTAAACCGATCCTATTGGAGCTGTCCGGTAGCTTATAACATATCACGAGAAGTGCCTGAAAAGGAAGAAGGGTGGAACTCCTTTCCCCCTCACGGTGGGCAAGTACACTTGCATTTCTCACACAAAGGCCCGAGAAATGTTCGCAGAACTAGAGCCGCTTAACCTAAAGCACAATTTCTGGCAAGGCCCACTTTTGATCCAAGAAATTGCCTCCCAAAGGTAAAACTCAATCCGATCCACGCCCACGGATCGAGGACATCTACATCAACTTCACGTATCACGAGGTCAAACTCGGGAGAAAGGATCACTCCCACTTGGCCCTAGCGGAAATTATTCAATATGGCGTGGCCATTGTTCCCAAAAGGTTTCAAACAATCGATCAAGAAGTTGATCAGGTATATCTAGACACGGATGGGGACAACTCGGCCATTTGCAAAATTGATAGGACAAAGGTACCTCAGACCATTGAGGTAAGGGTTAAGGACACACTGTGGCGAATAGAGCATTGGTGCAGAATGAACGGCCTTATCTACCTTGGAGTAGATTTCACCACGTCCCCTTTGGGCAACACACTGCCAGTCAAAGCATCTCGCAAAGGGTAAAGGCTAAGATAAAGAGGGAGAATCAAGCTCCGCTCGAAGAAGCTCCCGAGAGCCCTCCTTCCACCGCACAGGAACAGGTTGTAACTCTGGTATCCCCGGAGAAAGAAGCGGCAAAGAGTGTTCCAATGGGCACATCCACTCAGGATGTTGCCACTGTTCAACCATGGAGATTCCCACCGTCCCTTCTCCCCCTCCTCATGTGACTCAAGCGGCCATTCCTTTGGTCGTATCCTCTCCCCCATCTTCTACTGTTCCCCCTTCCTCTTCCTCCATTTTCTCTTCCCTCGCAGAGCTATCCCCCACCATTTCTTCTCTTATCTCTCAGCTCCCTTCCACTCCCACGACTACCTCCCCTCGCAGGTGTCTCTTCCTCCCGTCGAACTTTCTTGGCCTCTCTCTTGATGCCGCCACCAAGTGTCTCGATCCATTTCCCCTCATCCACTGCAGTTGCTCCCTCTTCCACCTCTGGTCCCACTCCCTTAAGTCCAACATGGATCTCCCAGCACCTGAGTCAACATAAGAGGAAAGTCCCCATTGCACCAATGGACTTTTCCGTTATCCCAGCAAAAGGGGCTAAGAAGCAAAAGCCTATAACCCGCTTCTCTCTAGAGTGCATTGGGAGAAAGAGTGATGGAGATTACGTATCCCGATCCTACAAAGGATAAAAAGGATCTGTCCCCTATAGATTATACAGTGACACAGGTCACAATGGGAACGTCATCCGAGAGCCTTCAAGGAGAGGCCCTATCTGCGGTGGATGCCCTTTGCAAGAAGCTTCAAGAAGCAAAGGAAGAGAAGAGGCTATTGAAAGAGCAGATAAGCATCTTCTCCATGCCTGCGAAAATGGGCAATGCACCTCCTACAACCGCCACTGAAACTCTTGAGGTCCTTAGTCAGGATAAGATAAACAAATACGCCAAGATTGGTGAACAAGGCATGGCAGTATCCACCTGGAGAGACCAGATCCTCAAAGATAGTGAGGAAGTAATTATCAAGTTCACCGAATTATATCAGAACATTGGTCGGGTGAACAAGGAACTCCAGGTGATTGCAGGACCTATCTCTGAAGAGTTGGACCATGCTAGGTTACAACATGAGACATTCCAGAAGATGCTCGACTACTCGGTCGATGATTTATTTAAATTCGGCATCTTCGATCACCCCAGGGTACCCAAAAAATCCTTGTTGCTTTGGACTACTGGGTCGATCAGATGGAATTTGTCCTGGAGAAGATAGACAAGGTCAAGGAGGAAGCCCTGGATGTAATGCATCAAATGGAGCAAATTGTCCTAAGAATGTCTCCGGGCTTGCTCACTCCATTCACCTTGAGGAAGGCAGATGAAACCATTCGGATCTTCAAGGAGATCGTCTCTCAAGAGCTAGGGCCGAGTCAGTCACTTTTGACATCGAATCCATCAATAACCTTCTGCCTCGCCGTGATTTTGTGGGGTACTGATGGAGCGGTAATGAATATTTCAAGCTCCCGAAAAACTCGAGAGATGAACGGGAGACTTGCGAGGTCATCGGTGATCATACCAAGGGTCCTGCCAGATCAACTGCAGCCGATGGTCGGTAAATTCACGGAATACACGGCTCAATTCCACATTGTCTCTCCCGAGCGAAGCAAGATATTCCCTTTCAGCTGTGAGATGACGACGAATAGCCTTCCTCCTCTTGGCTTTCTTTTTGTAAAAATCTAAAAGTATGTTGGCACAAACGATGACATCATCTATGTTGCACCATGGGATGTATTCATCCACCAAGTTGCCCAAAGTCAACAGTTGACTTTTAGATTTTTTTGTAGATATTTTGTAATTAGTTGTTGGTTCCTTTTGGCCTTCTCTCCTCTCCTCCTTCTATAAATACTTGGATACTTGTAGTATTAAGAGGGTGGACACTTTTTAGATGAAAAATAGAAGTGAGAAGAAAAGGCTTTGTACTTTTTGTAATAGAAGAAAATATTAATACAATATTGAGACTTTGTGCTGAATACTTGTGTTATGCATCAAAACTTTCTTATGTTAGATCTGTATGTTTATTCTGTTGAATCTACCTCTACTTTTTGTCATTTGTTCATCAGTATTGCTTTGTTTGTTTATGCAAGTAGGTTTGGCTCCATTTATTACCAATCCCAAAACATAGATCTTTTGATCTTTCTGCTTTGGAATTCATTTCATTTTCCCCTTCGGATCTATCTATCTTACCTTCGTCTTACCCCTCTTTCCTTTCTTTTCATAGTCGGAAACACCCCAACTAGAATGAGATCCCAAATCCCCGAAGGCAGAATATTGTGAGACTTGCATAGATTCCTGCTGGTAGAATAGCAATAAACCGGTTTCGCTTTCTTGTCTCAAAGAGGGGCTATGCCTGCACATTGTTGGCTCGTCTATCCATAGATCTCGCCCACCCGGCAGATTTTCTGACCAACATAATGGTACCGCTACTCCTAATGCTGAAAGCAAATCCTAGACTAAACATGCCAAGGGATTAGGGATAGAAGGATGTGCGGAAATGGGAAATCCTAAGCTAAGGAAGGTGATAGCATCAAGGAAAGGGTCGATCTCTCTCCACAAGTGATGAAGGAAACAAAGAGGGCACGGAGAAGAGGGCGGATGACACACGCCACATATCAAAACGCTGGCTCGGCCTTCCAAAGGTGAGCACAACACATGAACACAGGGATTGTAAGCGTGAATACGCACAACATGCCGAAGATGTAGTTAGAGAGGCGAGATGCAATGAAAATGAGAGAGGGAATCCAAGAGTTCCACAAAACACGATTTTATTGTTTAAGGGATGCACAACATTTACATTCATGGCGGGAGGCGAGAATACAATCCGAGACCATGCCAAGGTCTCGAGACACATGGGAAGTCGACACCATTTTGGCATGGTGCCATTATAATAGAGAGGGATCCTTTTTATAAAGTAGAACTCTGCTATTTATAGAAGAAGAAGGAGAGAAGAGAAAGAGAAAAGGAGGGAAACTTAGATTCAAATCTTCAACCACCAATAACAAGTGATAAATGCCTCGCAAAACCACCTACAAAGCTATCGATGCGCTTCCCATGCTTGTTTGGTGTGTGGAAGAAGGAAGAAAGCAAGATCTGATTGAAATATGGTGGTTGAGGTTGATTAGATGTGTGCATTGATGAGCTGAGAGATGTTTCCCTATTTTTCACCTACCAAATCCCACCTATATTTGAATTTGAATAGTCCAACGTGTAGCTTGTGTCAGCAACTCTCTGACAAGTCCAGTGCATGCCGATCGGGCTCTATAGCGTAAGATACGGCTATCGAAAGATGTTAGAGCCATCCAAACACATAAGACACGCGGTGTGCCTTGGATTGATCAAGAAATTGTCTAACATGTTGATTTGTCTTATCTTTTCTACCACGTGTCATGCACCGGTTGGTTGTCCAGATTGAACACCCCGTTAGCGCACACTCAAGTATGACAGATGACACGACATAGTGTTTGACACAAAAACCAAAGGCGGTGGAGCACAAACGGGAATCATAGGAATGCGTGCGCAGAGGTGCACGTGAAGGAGGAATAGGAGAATACTTGTAGGGGACAAGTATGGGGAAGGGGCGCTAGTATTCAATCAAGGAGGGAATGTGGTGGTAGAAGAAAAGGAAATGCATGCGGGAAGTGCAAGTGTGAAGGCATGCGAGGGACTTAGCCAATTTGGAAAGCAAGTCTCAGCAGAGGTGTGCGCAAAGAAGTGCGTGACAAGATAAGAAAGAAAGCGGGCGTGTAGGAGAAGGTGCAAGAGAAAATGAAGGAGATAAAAAAATGCAAAGGGAGAAGTAGGAAGGCGCACAAGGGCGTGCAAAGGAATTACAATTGTACCAAGGTGTTAAAAGAACAATCTTGAGTGCGTGTAACCTGAAATGTGAAACATTAGAGTCGGAATAAAAGTATAAGTTATCTAGATAACTAGAAAAGTCATCCATCCATATCTGATATATGACCTACAATTAAGGGCATAACATATCTCGTCCCTTCAAAACAACATTATCCTTAATGTTGGTAATCTTTGGATGATGTTGTTAAAATGCTTCATCTTACCATGTTACATCTTCAATGTCCAAATTCTTCCAAATGATCGATAATAGATGATGAACCTAGTTCTCAACCTCTTAGTGTGGGTCTCAAGTGGATTCTTTCAGTGCTCGAAGATGATATGTCCCTCCTCATCAAGCTATGGTAACACTAACTAAGAAGAAATCTTCTTCATAATGACCTTCTTTAAGAAAGAAACATGAAAAAATGGATGTATATTAGTTAATAGAGGAAGCTCCACCGTATATGCCAAACCGCCAATTTTTATAACACTTGATAAGGGTTGTATTATTTAGGTGAAAGTGTATACACTCAAATTTGAAAATTTACCCTTTGACATTGCTAATTGTGATTGTGCTCCTTTGTTAAGACAAATAACCACATTCTACCCCTACTTAGCTAACTTGCTTAATCCTACACACTAATGTGTTGATAATTTATGAATACAAATACATGAAATTAATGCTTAGCCCCTTATCATCCTAGTGTAAATTTCAAATTTCATTCACTTTTTACTTGTTCAAAATTATACATATTGGTCAGTTGTATAACTTGAACCGGTGACTTGTACAATCTTGCCTTGACACATTTTCCAACTCTAATTTCAATATAACAACATTTTTTGGATCCTTTAATCATCCTAGGTCAGCCTTATCATGATAATTTACCTTTGAAACCATATATAAGAAAGTTAACATCACCTTATTTACTCACCTTGCAAGCACATAGAAAATCACTTGGTACACTCACTTGTAACACTCACACAAGGCACCCTAAATATTCCAAAAGATGATGCAAATCCATTAAATATGTCAATACTACAACTGTGAAGCACTCAATTAGGTCAAGGAGTCTAACTTCCCTCATTTCCAAGCACACCAAATCCCCTACTTCAAAATCTTAACACCTATCAAACATGTTCAAAGTGGCTTAGTAGCCAACAAGTTGCGCATTCATAAAGATTTTACATGCTAGGTGGATAGCCATATGTGCTTTGAGGCCTCTTGAGAGTAGTGCCAACGTAGGAGGTGAACAAATTACACTTTAAACCAAACACTAACCTTTTGTAGGGTCTTCCACCTATGGTTAGGGTTTTGGAATGATTCAATTGATTATAGATGGTTTCAAGATTGTGGAACAACTTGGGTTGACAACGAAACATATTTCCGCACTAATTGATGGACCCAAAAATTACAGTTTCTCATTCCAATAGGGTCCAAGACCATACAATATGAGCAAGACTAGATTCTACATCCTAACTAAGGTGTGTGGTCCCGCACTGTAAGGATTTCAAGTCACAATATAAAAACAAAGCATCTCTAGCCTCTGCACTCTCATATTATCCACTATATGCATTAAGTTCTCTTATGTACATTCTTGTGTAGGTAAGGAGATCTTCCTCCTTTTGTTTTCAAGCTTGTAGAATATTGTAATCATAAATTGAAAGAACTAATACATTATTATGATATTTATTTACACCCTTATTAGATTACGTTAAATCTAATAATAAGTGAATTACGTATATCAAGGATGTAAGGGGAGTTACAAGAAGTTATTTTGATTAATTAAATTCCAATATTAATTATCTAATATCATAGCAATGCATTAATACTTACAATTGATGTATAAAGTAAGATATGAACTTGAAAACACGAAGGATGAGTGCACTTAGCTATTTACAAATGAATCTAGGAATTTTTGGGAGTGCACACTACTAAACAGGAGATCAGGGAATTTGATGATACTTTGTTCTCATAAATGTGATTGAAATCGACTTGGGAAAGACTGTACCATTCTATTAGGATTATCTATATGATCTTGACCCTACTGTACGATCTTGGACTTGCTTGGATTTTGGGACTATCATGTGCCCGAAAATGTTTATAACTGTGATGCCCCAAAAATTTCACTAAAAAAGCAACTAAGTTTAGAGGTAAAAATTATGGAATATATATATTTGTTTGGTTTAGAAAGAATTAATGGGAAACAAGTTTCAAGTTTACGTTATAAATTGGAAAGTAAGCTTCGTTGCACAACACCACTAGGTTTTCCGCATTTGTGAGTTATTTGTTTCGTGTGTTCAAGCGATAAACAATTAAATCGGCAAAGCCAATAACCATGCAAATATGCTTCCACATGGCAAAGTTACTAATGGTAACATCCCTAAAACTCCCAACTAGAAACCAAAGATTTTTTTTTTTTTTTTTTACGCTAATATGATGCATAATTGCACTTTAATCGGCTTATGCGGATCAACGTTACGAGGGCCATGCTAATCTTCTTTGTATCGTTCCAATTTTATCAGATGTCTCGAAGAGACTATACCCCACGTTAGTTCTCATTTACACTTCACTATATATTTTATAAGGCTACGGGTTATAGTATAATAGGTTATGCTATAACAATGATACAATAATATTTAATTATAAATGTTGCAATTGTTTTTCCGATAACATTACCGTATTATAACAATGGTGTATATTATGAACTTTTAATAACAACTTTATAGACATTAATTACATTATAATACTATTTTATAATATTATATCAACTTTCTAAGTCTCCTAAACATTATATCAATTACAAAGAACAAATAAACATTATAATCAAATTATTATAATAACACATACTATGTATAATATATCATTGAAAGCAATGATACTTTCACAATTACTATTCTAATCCTTATACTATTATTTATACATAATATAATACATTATATAACATAAAATTGCGTAATATATTAAACAATATAATCTATTGTAAACTATATTATATCTATTCAACTAAATCTAATCATCACACATACTATATATAATATATATTATGTATCACCATACTATTATATAATATAAACTTATATCTAAATGTATACCATTTATTATATAATGTATTATAATCTAATGCTAAATATAAAAGAAAACAAATAACCTAATAATATAAATAAATAAAACAAAACCCTATCCTAAACCTAATTCCTTACTCCTGTGCCGACTGTAAAAGCCTACACTAATGGTTTTAAAATGCAGATTACGAGGTGGGTTGGGCCGAGCCCACCCACCGCATATTTTATATAATATTTTTAAACTAGCAAAAGTATACATAGGCAGTGATCAAATTTGAAGGGCTGGTCAGAATTTTATTTTTAAGGGTAAATATTTGCCCAGCCCTTCCATGATGAAAAGTATCATTAATGCTTCACACTTCACATGACAAGGATAAATCAAGTCTACATGTCAAATCCATTCACTACAAAGGGTTGTAATATTGCATGCCAACAAAAATTTGCTTCATAATCTCAATTGACATGTCTTTCACACCCATATCCTTCAATGTTTTTTGTGTAACACACTAATGTTTTTTTTTGTGTAACACACTATCTTTTTGAACCTTTCTATAGATGCACATTTATCGTTGTAACTTGTATATATTCTTAGGAAGCATGATATTCATGAACATAGTTTAAACTACTATTATAATAAAAATCACGTTTTAATTCAGAGCAGAAAAAACAAACAAGAAGAAGGAAGCATGGCCCATAATGTTTTGAAGGAAAAAATGTATAATAGAAGATGTTGAACTTGCTTAAAAATTGGAGAGAGATGATTAATGTAGAACCTACCAGAATATCATGTAGAAAAAACTTTGGCTATTTGCAACTTTTGAAGAAAACCGGTGGCATGTAGGAAAAACTCCAGCTATCTGGAACTTTTGTATATCAAGTTGGAATATCGTGAATTAAATGTTAATATTTAGGTGTCCATATCCATAACTGTAAGAGAAAACTTCGAGCAGTATATTACAAACAAATACAAAATTTCAGGTACTCAAAAAGTGGAGGGAGATTCAAAAATTTTATTGAAAAAATTAACTGCAATACTTACTCGTCTTTATGAACGCACATGGAAATACTTAGGGCAGTTTATGTGGAAATGGTATTGTATTTATGACATTGTGTTGTTGCTACTGGCAAATGGTAATTTACAATGGAAGTGGCGGTGCTAACTATAAACTTGCATTAACCAAAATAACGTTTGACCAAATTTACAAGACGTTACTTTGACAGTTAAATAAAATTTAATTTTTTTTTACAAAATAGTTTTTCAAAAACAAAAACCGTAAAGACTAGCAAGCAAAAATTCCTAGGACGGGCGTCAAATCTCATTTCTGGTTGACGGCCATTTTTCCACACAGCCCTTCTTTTGACAATTTGAAAAAAATATTACACTTAAAATTTGTCAAATGATTTATAAGTTCTGAATTTTTTTTTACAGCAGATTTTGACCTGCCCTTTTCTGACGGGTTTGAAGCCCTCGGAAGGGCTGTGACAGGTTCAATTTTGAACGCTGTACATAGGTGCTTGTGTACTTTAATATGTATTTTATTAAATTAAATTTTAAATTTAGTTTTATTGTAAATAAATAATAATAGTTATTATGGATTGATTCATTCATTGGTGACAATGAATTTATATGCAGAAAAATAATTATTTATGTAGAGTAACATCATCCATTAGTGCTTGTGGTAGACAAATACAAAAATATTTATTAGTGTAAAATAAATAATGCACAAAAACAAATACACTTAATGATATAGATGATGAATGAATTTATTAAAATATGTTAATAATAATAATAGTATTTTTGACAATTTGGATTCTACAAAACAAGGTTATGTCATAAAAGTATATTTAAAGGTAGTTAATAATAAATAATGATTTGTTTAATTTTACAAAAAATAAAGAGTTATGAAATATTAATGGAGGGTAAATACTACTTTTAAATACTTTGGATTTATATTTTTCTACATTTTCCATGCACCCTTAGTATTGGACTTGCAACTTCACTATATTAAAGAAATATAGTGTGATGCATGAATATACCTTTTTGTAGAGTTTCCAATTTGTCATATGTTGTAAAATTTTAAGAAAAGAATAATCACATTCTTATTTGAATTGTAATGACTTCTGAACGAGATAAATGACAAGAAGTCTAGCATATCGATGCTAGAACTGAAAATTTATGATTGGCTTGATATCTTTGTAATCCAGCAAAATGCAAATCAATTGTTGGATATCTTCAAAATTAGCAGAATGAAGTAGGGACGAGATATCATTACAACTCAATTGTAGGAAAGAAACATAAAGTAAAATCAATTTGAACAGGGTTGTTTCTTGCACACGATGTCCTTTGATCATGGCAAGAGCAATCTTGCATATACACAAATATAAGTATAACAATCACATTTTCCAGCTATCAACTTGCAATCACCGGATCATATTATATATCCTCTTATTCACTTGGAGTATTCAGAGCAGAGTGCAACACCTCTTCAAGATACTTCTCTGCTGCTGCATATTCCCTCCTCTTATCCTCAATGGCTAATGCAGCAAGTGCTTTGTCCTGTCCCATGATGATAATATTATTTTCATTCTAAAGATTGCAAATAATGAGTCCACACCGAAGAGTGAAAATATTATCAAAGAAAGGTGTTTTTAGGAAGGAGGAGGAGGAGACTTACAAGTGGCAAATCTTGATAACTTCTTAAGGTATCCAAAATGGGTTTAGTCTTCCTCTCTAGTTCATTCCGATGTTCAACCATTTCCATCAAGACACCATGGCTGATTTCTGGAGTATATCCCACTCGATTCAACAATGCCTGATTAGGAAACAAAGAAATCCATTTGAAATACACAAAGGATATTTTGACCTCAACTTAGACAAAAATTACAAACAACAAAGACATCTACAAGCCACTCGGGAAGGTTCAGTTTTTCCCAAAAAGGACACAAATCATGCAGGTTTATAATGCCCTCTTTGCTATGTTGTCCATAATCGATGCGCCCGAATTAGCAGGAACTTGACAAGGTCATAACTTGAGCTCCGGGTGTCCGTTTGAGTCCGTTTTTTTTTTTGAAACCACGTGTTTTGATGAGACGAACGCAGTGGCAACCAGCCCTACCGGTTGGGGCAAGTTTTCGACACATTTTCGGGCCCTAAATCCGCCATCTTGAGGCCGAAAATTAGGATTTAAGTTATAGTTTGGTTTTTTCCTATTTTTGAGCATTAGTTAATTTTAGTCTATTAATTGCATTTTGAGTTAGAAAGTTGGCAATTCCTCTAATTTAGGGATGTAGAAGATGCGTGGCAATTTCTGTGCCCGTAGGAATAAGCATGCGAACTTACTAAGAATAGCAGGTTCTAGTAAACTGCTAAAAATAGTAATTTCCGCCACCTAGAGTAGATTTAGTCAGAGTTAGCTAGAGTTTACTTGGCAACTCGAGTTGAGAGTTATTTTCCTATTTAGGAAACATTGTAATTCATTATTTGATAACGAAGAAGGAGATCTATTTTCTTTTGGAGTTCATTTTATTGCAGTTTATCTAGTTGTTCTTAATTTGGCTACATTAATAACAAACAATGCTTTGGTCAATTTTACTTTTACATGCAATGACCTTTCCATGTAATCGTTAGGTGCATATGAGGTAGCTTTAAATTGTTTTATAATATAAAATAATGACATACTTTTGCCTACTTTATAGTTTGAAAGTTGTTGTAAGTATTGACGCTCTTTGAAACCATTATCTTCAAATTTGTTTGCCAATGCATCATTAGACCTTCATGGCTAGCTATTTCTTCTTCCAACTATGCAAGCGTTCTTAAGAAATAATACATATGTTTTAGCCCCAATTCAATTCCAAGTTCCAACCACTCAAAAATGGGTAGAAAGCTAAATGACCTAGATATATGCATTTGAAGGTGGTCCTCTAGTTGTCAATATAAATAAATCAAAATGTAATGAAGTATATTAAATGTGCAGGTTATATCATGTAGTAGATACCTCTTCAAATAAGTCAGCCTAATTATTGCTCTTCTAGTATTCTCGAGAAGAATTTTTGATTCCTTTTGCGCTCTGGCCCTCTTTAACTCCACATCATTTTTCTCAAATAAATGTCTCCCATTGCAATAAGAAAACTACAAAATTGTTTCCCAAAACTTGAGTATAAGAAAAGCATAAATAATTAAGAGTGGAATGAAGGCCATCCACAGTACTCACCTGCTCATTTCAGTGTCGTTGATATTCAACAAGTTCGAAACACTCGCAAGCATCTGAGTAGATGTTGCAACATTTGGAGAAAGGTTTTCATGTGCCAATCCCCACTATCCAAAATCTCCCTTAAACTTGTAGCTGTCAGAAGTTTAACGGTACTCCTTTAATCGGTCATGATAGTACGAAACCTCTTTGATAGGTTAAGAAAAGTAGTGCATGTATTCGCGTAACTTTGTACTCAAACACTATAAAATTATAAATATAATCTCTCATGGTGAAGCTCAACACTCTCAAATTCACGTCTAACTTGGTTGATCTTAAGGAAGGGCCCAAGTACAATATTGTAAATTTGAACTTCACTTACACTTCCAAGATTTTAATTTCTTTGAGATAAGTTCAGGAGTACCTTTTAATATTTAGACTTGGCCTACAACAGGTTTGAAACTATGTAGCTTTTATTCAATCTACATATTTGTTTCAAATATTGTAATATTGATTATGCAACACCTTCCTCCATCGCCGAATACAAACACTATATTCATCTATTACAACTATACAGTTCATTACTAGCAAAATTTGATAGTCTAATACTTAGTAATCCCATATTGTGAAATGCCTTTCCCCTTCTGAAGGGAGTAGTCTACAAGATAGCCACTACAGTACCATATTGATCAATTGGTGTTCTTCAACTATACAGGCAATGTACAATCAGCTGAAGTATTGGAGCCTTTATTATCCAGTGAGACCTATCCTTACAACTGAAAATTTTCTCTGGATAAGTGAAGTTGTTACAAATTTAAAAAGAACTTAGAAAAGCAATCTCAAACAACCTCCTCATGTGATCGTGATAAGCCTAACACTCATTAAAAATTGCCATAGGCCCAAATTTTGTTCTTATGCTTTTTATTGTAAGACATTAGTCTGGACGTTGTTCCTTATCATTTTAAGGTAATGTCACTTCAGTTGTAGCCGACAGAATAGAATGAACAGATAACCACTACATTTCCAAATTATAAATGCCTTGAAAAGGCAATGACTATAGACCTAGGATAGTCAGTGGCGCATCATTTGGTTATATTATGAACTGAAAGCTACCAATTTCCTTTATAATCTCTAATCATTGTAAAGACTGCTTTTGCAAGGAGTCTACTTCTAAAGGGTTGTTCGCACTCACTCATCTCACTCTTTTCAAAGTCTCTTTTCTTTCTTTACAGAAATCACATGCATCAAGCTCTGCTGCTGATGTGTGTTGCTATGCACTTAACTCTTATCCATTCTCGGCTAATATTGAGATTATGAATATGTATCTGCCAAATTTGTCTCCGATTTACTTACCCCACTCCCTCTTTAATTTATTTACCATGCACTTTTTCAGTCAACACCTCCTAGATTAAAGGTACTGAATATTCAGTTTATTTTTAATTTGTGCTTTCTCTAGTAGCATTTATTCACGTGTTACTGTAACTGTATTCTGAGTATTGGTGTTGTTTTTATGTAATTTAAAAAAATATTTTTGTGGTTTCATAATTGCTCCAGTTATTCTGCAGGAGACATGGATAGTGGCAGCCCTCAAGATGTTGGTGAAGTTGTAGGACCTGGAGAAAATGGAATCATTGAAGGACAAGATGAAAACAAAAAGATTGAAGGAGCTATAAAAGTGAAAATAGAGCCTGACGAAATGGAGATTGAGAAAAATGATCAGAGCCCAGATGAATGCAATGAAATTGGTGCCATGGATTCTCTGGACATTGATTTTATAGATATCGCGCTAGGCAAGGCGGAGGATTTTCTTCCTCCAAGCCCAACAAAATGGACGGACTATGAGTATACATCTACAAATGATTTGTTGGATGTTGGATGGGTTTTTGATCATTGTTAACCTCCCCAACTGGGAGAGTTGCAATATAATTTGTAGGCTCTTGTATCTGCACTGATAATTGTTGGGGGTTCTTCATCATTGGGTTCCTCTACCTTTTCATCTTCCTCTTATTTCACAGATGAGGATACTTCCTATGAAGAGCTTCCCATGGTCTTTTTCAAGTGGCTCAAGTCCAACATGGAGTCGATATCTCTTGAGGATTTAAGAAGCATCAAGCTGAAAAGATCCACCATTAAAATCGCTGCAAAACAATTAGGTGGCGGAAAAAGATCCATGTTGCATCTCCTCAAGCTTATCCTCGCATGGGTGCAGAACAATCACCTGCAGAGAAAAAGA